>JASDQU011246352.1:0-25860 GCA_032191745.1 Picea mariana | reverse complement strand
ATTTATTATATCTAACTACCATAGTGGGCCTTATTTAATAATATAGTGGACCTAGTCCACCTTACATTGAATGACCTCCACTATTATCACTATGGGTCCTCTGGGCCCCCCCACTACCTCTCTAGCTACCTTACATTGTGTGATCTCGGCAAATCAAAAACAAATAGAAAATGGTGCATTTTTCGGGTAAGCTAACTAAGATATAACCCTTGTTGTCATCGAGAAGAGAAAGTTTTTTCTTGTGTGAAAAGATTTGTTTATGTGAATGCTTTCCAAGGCCATCTTCAACAACAAAAACAACAACAACCCTCATGATAAACAATACAATATGTTTTTCTAGCCCACTTGGTTAAAAGTTTCCTTATTAGTTAAGAGGTCTTGAGTTCAAGTCTCTCTTTTTGTTACTTTTTTTTAAAACGTTCATGCTCCATTATAAAGTGTATTTCACTTCAAGTATAAAATGTAATCACTATAAGTAGCTTTAATATTTTATTTTAAGTTATTTATTTTGTATGTAGCTTTATTTTATAAAGTAACTTCATTGTAAAAGTGATCCCCGCTTCCTTTTATAAAAGTGGGGCATTTCATAAACCAACTTACACCACCACGTGATCCTTTCGCTATTGTTTATGCCTTTTTTAAAAGGGCATAACTTTCACATACAAAGTCTATTTTCAATGCCATTTTTTTAAAACTGCCTAATTTTTCGATATATTTGTTGGCTCTTGAACAAGTTTGAGGATCCTTGGTCATGTTTAACCTATTTTTGGGACTTCGAAGGGCTGTCAAAGACGGAGCGCAAGTCGAAGTAGAGATCACTCGATGTTGGGCCCTTTTTAGGGATTTATGGTTTTGGGCTTATGTAACGAGAATGGATATGTCGTCCCATGGGTTTACCCATGTTTAGACCCATTTTGTAATATGTAAATAGAAATCTAGTCGATGTAGGAAGTAGTTAATTAGTAATTTTGATCTATGTGATCGAAAGAGGGGCAAGTATGTGATGCTAAGTGCTAAGTGTTATTTTCTAAGTGCAAGTGGTAACTGTAATTGCTTTGTGTATACTGTGTGAGTCTTGCAGAGCTAAGTGCAAGTGATTGTAAGAGACTGTGGAAGGCTTTTTGATGTAACTCAAGGAAGGAGGATCTATTGAGGTGTGCAGATCTCCTGTCTTCTACGAAGTAAGATCTCAAGTCTCTATGCCTGTAGTTGATTGACCAAAGATAATAAAAGAGAAGAAGAGTTGGTGGACATAGCCCCAGGGTGGGGGTGAACCATGTATATCCTACGTTGTGATTTCTATGTGCTTTATGGTTGTTCTATTGTCTATGTGATTGAATATTTAGTGCATTGATGTATGCTTGGAAGGAT
Source organism: Picea mariana (assembly GCA_032191745.1). Lineage (NCBI taxonomy): Eukaryota > Viridiplantae > Streptophyta > Pinopsida > Pinales > Pinaceae > Picea > Picea mariana. The sequence goes on along the minus strand of JASDQU011246352.1, from coordinate 24,489 downwards.
CTAATATGGTAGCTTAGTACTAAATAATGTGAATGAATGTTAGATATGATCTATGTTGATATTATTATTACTTGAATCTATTGGATCTGTACAAATATTGTCTTGATATGTTGTTAGGGTTTAGTTGCGCGGTAAACTAAGACCGAATATTAACGAACTATAACTGCTAAGTGCTATGCTAAGGTGTTACAATCGTAGATCTGTGTCCCAGCTAAGGTTGCAGACACTAGAGTCCTGTAACCACCCCTTCCTCTGCCTAGGGTGAGACTTCATCTGCTTCACAGGTGTTGCCGAAAGGGTCGGTAGTTAGGGTTTTGTTGGTGCATTGTTGTAGCGTTGAACCCTAGGTCTTCCCCTATGCCAACAAATGGCTCTGTTGTAGGGACCTGAAACTGTGATTGTTGGGAACTAAGGTAAAGAAAAAGAGAAAGTCCTTGTGCATAGATCTGTTGCTGAAGTCCGCAGTATTCGACCTACTAGGAACTGAAGAAAAGAAAGAAATCTCTGTGCCTAGATCTGTTGCCTTAGTGCACAGTATTCTATTTGAACTATAAATCTTTGTGCTAAAAAGAGAAGTCAGATATGAAGAAAAGTGGTAAGATCTTGAAGATTTGTGCTCTGGTAAAGGTAAGAATAGCGAAAAGTTTTAGATCTGGAAGCTTTGTACTCTATTGAAAGTAATATTAGTGGAAATTTTTGTTTCAAGAGTATGGATCTAGGTATGCTTGATAATTGTTATCGTAGTTTGAAAACTAGGGAATAACTAGAAGAGAAAAGGTTTGATATGAGTAGATCTGATAGAAATAATGAAAGATATGTTATTCCTATGCATAGAAAGAATGTTTGGACTGAAAAATGGATGCAAGATCCTAGAAATAATTTTTTGTAGGTTAGCTACTATGATCCCAGTGCGTAGTACAAGAAATACTGGGGATCATTTAAGAAAAAAAGAGGATTAACCCTTTGTTACAGTTGCAGAAGACCAAGACATCTTGCTAAGGAATTCCCTAGAAGAAGACCTATTTGTATGTGTTGTAAAGCTATGGACCATGAAGTTTTAGATTGCCCTAGAATGATTACTAAGCTTGAGAGAATGAATATGAGAGAAGAAAATCTTCAGGAAGGTCACAAAACTGAGACCATGGTAGAACCCCAGACAGAATTAGAGATTGTACTACCGAAAATGAAAGAAACCCTAAATGATCACAGAGATATCAACTTATCAGAGATATTCAAAGAAAAGAATGCATAGAAGAAAGAATAGGATACTTCGACATCGACTATCTTTTGGATGAGGAAACACAGGTAAATATCATGATAGAAAGAACTTGGGAAGCTTTAGGAAAGCCTGATACGATTCCTTCATTAGGAGGAGTATGACTATTCAAGAGAAAGTTATTAAACCTATGTGGAAGACTCACCAAGGTATCTATGAGTGCTCATGGAGCTTTGACAGAGGAATATTTTGAGGTTATATTCATTGAGAACAACACTCCATTTACTATGTTATGATGAAAAGTCTGGATCGAGAAAGATCAGACCAGAAGAAACGAAGAGGAGTCTCGAGAACAGAAAAAGAATGAATTAAAATATTTCATGACTATAAGGATAGCACACTTAATTGCATAAAAAGAGAACACATGGAAGCTACTTAGAACAAGAAACTTGGATCACAAAGTTGAAAGAACACGGGAAGACTCACAGATGAGTAGAGCACCTAACCTAGATAAAGAAGCATCACTACTCTCTAATCCTATGAAAGAATATCAACAATGCGAAGATGCTATGCCAAAAGAAGACAAGAATTAGAATGGAAAAATGAATATCGAGATGAAGATCACTAGGAAGAAGGCTAGAAAACTCAGTAAGAAGAGATAAAAGATCGAAAAATTATAGAAGGGCCCAGAGGGAACTTTGCGTAAGGAAGATTTACACAATTGGAACTTCGTCGGTATATCAAAACAACACCCCATAGAACTTCTCCATGATGAAGTGATATGACCCGTGGAAGCATTATAATCATTGGATCGACATTCCAGAATGATTAGAACAACATTTATGACAAGAAATCTCTCCATCAGATCGTTGGGACTGCGCCGAAACGGACATAACTGCATTGATGGAAAACTTCTTATCCATTGGAGAGATCCGTTACATCATGTCTACTTAGTCCGTCGACTATTGCACCGAGAACACTTTTTTGAATTATATCAGAGATAACAAGAGAACCCATTGCTACTGCACTATGCTTATTGATATCGACAATGATTCTATTTCTTTGAGCACTCATCCATCCACCCAATTTTTCCGATCGAGAGCGTGCATGTCGGATGAGCTCAACGCTGTGGAGAAGTCAATCGAGGAATTTTTAATTGATCTGATGGCTCAGAGACTAATGTCTACAAGAGTTCAAGCTTCATCGATGTGAGGAGTGCAAGCCTCTCTGTTGATTTCTCATGGATCTATACCATCCTGACTGAAAACAGAGAAGAGAACCAAGCACATAGATGATCTAGCAAACACGAAGTTAATCCCAACCATCTTACCCGAATACATCTCACCTCTGGATGGTGCGGTGAGTCATGGTAGTGTCCCGAGGGACTTTGATTACACCATGATTATTGTGTACCTATCGAAGGGGATACGTGCATTCAAGACACAACAAGATAAGATCATGACATTGAAGTTCATGGACTTCAACCTAGGTGACCATAAGAATTACAGCATGATTTTTCCTTACAAGTATCTAACCAAGATGAAGGGGAAGAACTTGAAACTAATCCCCCATCCATGGACTATGAACCTTGCGCAGTCCACCCTCTTGAATGTAATAAAAATACCACTTTGGAAGGCACCAGTAGGTTAACGCTTGTGTTAAGCTCCTTCTCTCATGTTATCATGGAGGCTATCTATGGCTAGATAGATGCATCAAAGTCAATTCGACGTTGATCCATAGGATCACTGGATTGAGCATGCAAGGAAATGACCTGCAATACTTATACCTAGGGAAGGCATCCGACCACACCCTGGCATAGAAAATTAAGGACACTTACGACAATGTAGAAAATGGAATTTGAGACTACAAGGTAGCTTCCATCTAGAATGGCATAGTGCGCCTGGCCTACTAGTTGATTGCAGGGAAAATAGTAAGGAAGAAACGACCTACACAAGTCACAGGATTTGTTGTTGACCTAGCCGAGAAATGTGTAGAAGGAATCTAGATGAATTGGTTGAAGTAATTGGTGAACCAGCTAGAATTAGATTGCCGCGAAGTTCAGGATCAGGGCTATGAGTTCCAATTTAGCCGGCTCCTGATCCTCATCACATTTACCTCTTGGGAAATTCCAGAAGGTGAGATCTTCCCAGAAATTAAGTTGTTTCAGCCACTCGCTGTGAAATTGAAAACACTTTGGTACTCGAGCGATTTGGGAAAACAGTGGCATTCAAATGTGGTCTTTCATACCTATTATCTCTAGCTTAAGAGGGCTATTGAAGCTATCCATCACATGATGATGAACATCCTGCATAGATTCCGACCCCTCGTGAAGTTCCACACATATCAACACTTCACTTATATCACTGTGCGCACAGATGAGCACAAAGAAGATCTTCAATCATACTACAAGCTCACAGAGGAGGACCTTGAAGAGATCACCAAAGCCTGGTCTGTATAACTACTCATCCTCACAGACCCCATAGAAATGTCAGACCCTGAACTAATCAGAAGCCCTGAGACCACTCATGAAGAAAATGATCTTCCTAGACCTAGCAGAAGGAAGAAGACCGAGGAGGTCCAAAACTTGAGTAGTGCATCAAAAGGAACTTCTTCAGTATCACTTGGATGAGGGGGTTATGATGAAGTAGAAGAGAAAAAGACTAAAGAAGACCAGTAGAAGCAGGACAAAGTAAAATGGCCGAGGGACCCCGCTAATGAGGTTGATCCCTTGAAGAAAAGGAAGGTTTCACCCACAAAACCCACTTCCCTAAAGAAATATAGATAAACCTTGACTAAGATACAAACTATGCTCAATGTAGATGACTTCGACTTTATCATCACAGTTGTAGGAGATGCCTCGCAGGATATCTTCTAGAAACATGAAGCCAAGCAGGAGGAGATGTATGATAGAATTAAGGTCAAACTCAGACGGGTACAACAGGCCCTTCAATCCAGTCGCGTAGTATCAACTGTGCCCCCACCATCAGAAGCACCTGAGTTGGGATATGAGCCTGCACAACTCTACAGACTAGTTGATGCGATCGAAGCTCTCCTTCATCATGCACAGGAAGAAGCTGAACAGGCCATAGAGGCCCTAAAGAAAGTACAAAAATGAGTCATAGATAAACGTCGAGTTCCGCATCAAGAGAAGGCTTCCCTCTAAACTAATTCTGAACAAGAGAAAGCATAGATCTAGCAAGAGAAAGAGAAGTTTCTCACAATGCAGGTGGGAGTAAAAGAAGCAGTCAACAAAGCACTTCGCTTTGTGATGGGCTTAGATCAAAAAGAGGAAGACCCAGTGGAACATTAAGTATATCAACTTGCAGAAGTTATCTAATAGTGTCAATAGAGAATCGTATACCTCGAGCTATGAACAGTTCCAAGTACCCCGTAGGATGTGCAAGATCAACGAGAAGTCAATTACCAGAGCACAATCGAGAGGATCGGAGAATTCTGTCTGGAATGAAAATAGCTAAGTGCTTGCAGTGCACAAAACTATGAGTCACTCACTAACGATACTGAGCTAAAGGTACTGGAGTCATAGCTCTAGGAGGAAAAGCAGCAAGCAACAACAGTACATGCGCAGTTGAAGCTCCTGTCAGCAGTTGAAAGGATGAAGTGATTCCAAGAACAACACACTTCTCAATAGCAGGTCCACATCATTCAAAGAAAAGTCATGGAAGTGACTCAAAGGCTCCAACTAGTCTAGGATGAAGCTTTCCAACTATTTGAGGAGATTGAAGGCCAAGGCGCAGAGTTGGAACAAGTAGTTGCTGCAGTTGAACAATGTTTAGAGGGACCTGTCAATGAAGAAGGCATCCAAGATTTCATTGAGAAGGAGGCTGTGGCACAAAAATAGGTCGAAGTAGCTCGATCCAAGACTAAGGCTTTTGAATCATAGCTACCTAGACCAAAGTGACTCGGGACGAGCCACAGGTGAGTGTTGGGGGCATGTTGGCCCTTGACCAAGTTTGAGGATCCTTGGTCATGTTTGACCTATTTTTGGGACTTCGACAAGTTGTTGAAGACAGAGCACAATTTGAAGCATAGATCGTGGGATCTCAGCTCCTTTTTAGGGATTTTTGGTTTTTGGGCTTATGTAACGGGAATGGGGATGTCGTCCCATGGGTTTACCCATGTTTAGGCCCTTTTTGTAATATATAAATAGAAATCTAGGTAATGTAGAATATAGTTAGTTAGTAAGTTTGATCTATGTGATCAAAGGAGGGACAAGTATGTGATGCTAAGTGCTAAGTGTTATTTTCTAAGTGCAAGTGGTAACTATAATTTCTTTGTGCATACTATGTGAGGCTTGCAGAGCTAAGTGCAAGTGATTGTAAGAGATTGTGGAAGGCTTTATGCTATAACTCAGGGAAGGAGGATATAACGAGGTGCGTAGATCTCCTGTCTTTTGCATAGTAAGATCTCAAGACTCTTTGCATGTAGTTGATTGACCAAAAAATGGATTCTTCCAGTAATATTTTTCTTACCAACACCAAGTACTTCCAATTGAAATACCATATGGAGGATTTATTAAGAAGTAAAGGCTTGTACCAGATTACCTTGGGAAAGGAAAAAGAACCCAATGATGTTGATAAGAGATTCAAATGGGATAATAGGAGTGGTGAAGCACGTTTAATGATCAGAATGTCCATATCTCTTGATTTAAGGTTCCACATTAAAGAAATTGATGACCCCGATGAAGCTTAAGAAAATCTTGAATCTATGTTTGGTAAACACAATATTATTTGAGCACATCAGTTAGAAAATCAAATATTGACTTTAAGTCAAAATTTATTTTCTTGCATTGAAGACTATCTATCTAAGTATAACACACTCAGAATTTTATGTGAAGAGTGTGAGATAAAGTTGGAGGAAGAGAGTTCCATCTATATTATTCTTTCTAAGCTAGGTAGTGCATATTCTATGTTTATATCTACCTTTTATGCCATTAGAGAGGCTCTAGGTAAAGCTTATCAAAAACCCACTCTTGAGTCCTTTTGTAATGCTTTGATTAGAGATCAAGATAAGCTTGTACAACTTGGAGTGATCAACACTGCAGGTACCTCCAACAAAGCCTTAGTCTTCTAGCAGAAAGATAAACCCAAGAATCCCAAGAAGCAACATTCTCACCGCAATAAAAAGAAACATAAGGGTCCCAAACCCACTCAAACAACTTTAGCTCCTAATGGTGACAAAAGAGAAAAATCTAAAAGAAAGAAGACTGACAGACATTTTTATAGAAAGATTTTTCTTCACCCTATGCAAAGTTGCTCAGAAGACCTTTTTCCATTTCCCTATGCATAATTGAAGTCCCTTTTTTCAAATACCAAAGATAAAAACAATATTTTTCTACATATATGTGCCCTAACTATTATACAACATGTGTATATGCAAGTTTCACCACTACAGAATGCGTACATTGGGTTTTGTTCCCAAAATTAAAAAATAGTGTCGGGTTTCCATGTCACATCACAAGATCCATGATCCTTGACCTTCCATATACTGGAAAGGTTTTAACTCGACCCTTCAGTTCCATTTGAATGATATAAAAGGGCCATATATGATCTATGGAAAAGAGGAGAATAATTCAACTTTGAGAGAAAAGTTACTCTGGAGAAATTATTCACTTCATATTGAGTCTGCATCCCTTTGTCCTTTTAAGTCTGAACACATGGTTCATCTCCGAATCTCTTCCCTAATTGATTGAGAACCTAATTGTCTCTCTTATATGAGTTTTCCTTTGGTGGATAATTGAAGTGGTGAAGGCCCAGCTGGAAGGGACTTAGTTTCTCTGTTTTGAATCGTGTCGACATGGAAGTTTGTAATCTATTCACTTCTACTGATTACATTTTAATAGAAATACTCTTTTCTCGTCCAATTAATATCTTGAAAATATTTGAATTGTTATTCCATGGCCATATTTGTTATGAATGTTGATGGATTATGCTATTGAATGTGCTAACTTTATATGTTATCATCATATTCTTGTGTTTCCTGGTTGTTGAGGAAAATTTGCAGGTGTATTGCTTTGAGTCAAGTGCTCAATGGTGGACTTCATCGAATGTCTAGACGAGGTAGGCTCTTTATCTTGTCTTGTTAAAATATTTTCTTATATAGAATATCTAATATTAGAGTTGATTTCTGTAGTCATTTCCATCTGTTGTGGTTTACCCCTAGCCATAGAGATATTTTCCTCGTAACAGAATTGGTGAGCATACTAGGGATATAATCTTATTTTTGGGGTTTAGAGTGTTTTTATCCTTTGATTTCTTTCTTTTATATTGATTTTCTTGTCGTCTAATTTCTTGACAACCTCTATTCATTTTGAGTCGAATTTTCTTGGCCTTATCCTTATCCTAGCAGTTTGGTAACACATATACGCGGGTTTTTACCTGACATTCGTGTACATATGCGTGATGTCCTTCTACAAGAGGCATATATACATTGTTTTATCCTGAACAATCGTGTACATCATCCTTTTTTGCTTGGTTGTTGAGTTTGATTTTTTTTGGGTAACGTTTGATGGTTGCTGAGTCTTCTTGGTTCTCTGTTATGACTATTAGGTGCTTGTGGAATGATAGGAATCCTTTCTTTGGTTGAATTTTCGAGCGGTGCCTTTCTCATCATCATTTTCATTGATTTTCCTTGCATCTTGGGCTATGTGTTTTCTTCTTGATATCCTGCATGTTTTGTCTCTCTTTACATACAATAGAATCTTTGTATCAAAGTTTTTGTTCAATCCTTGCATTTTCATTCTTTTATATTGAAAATACAAAAATATTAAGCATTTTGCATTGTTGGAATTAGAATTTTTGGGTCCTTACCATTGATCTTAGTGGATGTATGGAAATATTGCATCTTATATGGAATTGCATAACTAAATTGAAAATTGCATTTTGAAAAGCTTATCATTTATTGGGAATTGAAGTTAGTACTTTGCATTTTATTCATATTCATTTGTTTTACTTGTTGAGTCATAACATAATTAGTTTCATGGCCACACCTTTTTTGAGTAAGCAAGGCCACTAAAAGCAAGGAAATAATTTAAAATTGATTAGAAATGATTTTATTTTCTAGGGTGTGCAAACTAGCTTAGGATTTAGAGCCTTGGAATAGGATTTTGTGAGTAAACTTATCCAAGTGTATTAAATCAACATATGGGTCTGAATAAGGGAGTGGTGAAATCCATTGTATAATTGGTGACGTTAGGAATCTCCACTTACACCGGAGTTATGCACGAGGTTAGGTGAAGTTGGTTAAGGGGATATGCCCCCAATACCTTCTTAGCGTTAGATCTATTTATGGGGATGTATTCATATATGGAGATCTTGCTAGTACCTTTACCTCTGTGAGAGGCAGTGCTTTCGAGGTTTTGATATTTTTACCCTTCCCATACGATAAACCTGAATTATGACTGTTTGCCTACGCATCAGTTATATGGTGGTTTCTTAGTTGCTTGACATAGGTACCACATAGGTTACTTGCAAGGGTTATTCTGCAGGTACACTGGGTCAAATAAGGGTCAGAAAACACATGACATTTATGGATCATTACCTCTCTTGGGGGGATCCGGCCGACTAGTTGTTAATCCCATGAGGGCCCTTATAACTGATTATGATGCCTCCGATATTTTGTAGAGAGGCTCAAGCCCCTCTTGGGCGAAGCATGCCTACTTTAGGGATGGAGGCCCCTTTCAACCACTTTATCCTGTTTGTGTGCATATTGGTCTTTTGTTTATTTTATTTTGGCATGCTCTTTGACTATTAGTTGACCTTAGGATTTTTGTATTACACTGTGATTTTTCATTATCATGGATAGTGGAGTCCCTTGGACTCCCTCATTTAGCACTACCACCCCCATGACGTTCTCTAATTTCATGGGGATTAATATGTATTTTTTTCATAATGGTATACATAACTATGGTACTCATCCAATACCTTGGGTCTCTAATCATTTTCCTCTTGATATTCCTATGATTTCACCCTTTCCATCCTCTCCCTTTCCTTCTTATATGAATTCTAGATTTGGATCTGGGGGCATGGTGGCTCCATTGTCTATATATTCATTTGATAGGGGTCATATCCCTCAACTGACTCTGATAGTGGGAGGTTGGAATATCCCCTCTTACGGATCCAATCCTAGCCTCACTTTTCAAGGAGAAAGTGCTCAAATGGGTGGTTATTCTACTTATTACACCTCATCCATATACCCTTCATCTTCTATGTGAGTTCCTATGAACACTTTTCCCACGATGAACCTTCATCCATCCTCTAGTATTTCATATAGAGGGAATTAGTTTTTGTTGATATTATGGTAGCTGCAGGAGGTATTTATCTGCATGTGTAAACCTGACAAGAATAGAATATTCTGGGAAGCAAGAAGAAGCCCTAATGAGTTGGCTAATAACCCTAGAATACATTTCGACTCAAGAAGATAACTTGTATTAGGTTATTAGCCTCCAAGAAAAGAAGTCGACTAGAAAAAATAATATACACTGAACAAAAAGATAACCAGAATGAGAAGTCGATCGAGGCAGTTAGCTAGAATTACTATAAATACAGGAGGCCAGTCTTCATTTTGGCAGGAAGTCTCAGAATTGAAGAGCATCACTTGTGTGCACTGCAGTGCCCAATTTTGTGCGCAGGTTTGGAGGAGAGCTTCCATTGCAGCTGCTGCAGCTAGCAGATCATGTTTTCATTAAACTATCTCTTGGTTAGGGTTTTGATTATCTGATCATCTCTTGTTGGTCCGCTATCCTTGGGGAAAGGAGCGCTACCCTTTGTTTGGATATCTAGCCTAGGGCTTTCTTCTGGAGTGATTCTATGTCAAGTTTAGGGTGCTCAGAGGGTGGCTTCATCCTATGGTTGGGTGACAATAGCGATATTGTCAATTGTAAAATGAGCACATCCATTATATTCTAACAGGTTATGGTCCCACACCTCCTTCATTCATTCTAACAGTTGGAAGGAAACATATCCATAAGGATATTAAACTCATGGAAGAACTGCCTCTAGGATTTCTGGTAGGAGCAGTCACCATAGCACTTTCACTAGGGTTACTAGAAGGTGCAGTTGTAGAAACCCTAATCCTCTCATTGAGACACCTTAAGTGAAGGGATTCACCTAATTTCTGGATAGATCAGTGCACCCTAGACTAGCACATCTCCTGGTACTCTCAACAAGCCAAGGCATCAAGTTTGAGTTTTTGGTCAGATCTAGGATTGACCAAGTCAAAGAAGCCATGACTGACGTTATGAAGTCAGAAAACAAGTTATATGGAGATTCTAACTTCAGAGCATGGAAGACAAGGATTGACCTCATCCTTGCCAAGAATAAAGTGTTGGATATCATGAAACCATAGTTTGAAGAAGGAAAAAGAGAAGGAACCATAAAACATCGTAGTTATGGAGAAGTTCAAATATGGTGACATCAATTCCATGAGTATCATTGTGGACTCTATAAAATACCACTTGATACCCTGCATCTCCCACTTGACTCATCGAAGAATATGTACGATGCCCTAACAAACCTCTTCTCAGTCATAAACATTGGACAAATAATGAGTCTAAAGAATGAGCTCTGTGACATGAAGATGAATGATGATGATATCATAACATCATACTTTGTGAGGATCTCCTAGTTAAGAGATCAACTACAAGACATTGAAGAGATCATTTCAGAGAAGGAATTGGTAGACATAGTGCTCAATGGTCTTCCCAAGACGTGGGATGCATTTGTCATATGAATGAACACAAGAAAGGAGTATCCTAAATTTGAAGAATTTTGGAATTTCTATGCTCAAGAAGAATNAGAAACCCCAAAAGAAGTATGATGATCAAGCCTTCACAGCAAGATTCAAGAATTTCAGGAACAAAAGGAATTTTGGTTCAAGGAGGAAGACAAATCAAGAGAAAGATATTCCAGAAGTACAATGTTTCAACTGTCAAAAGTATGGTCACTACAAGAATCATTGTCCCGAGCTAAAGAAAATGAAGGAGAAACTCAAAGAATCAGTTTTCGAAGAAAAGGAACCTACAAATAATACTAAGTAGGATGAAAGAGACTTCTTCTTCTGAAGGTAACAATACTCTTCTTAGTTCTTGTACATATCTTGTTTGCATATCTAGTATATCTATCTCTTAGAAGATAATATGTTCCAAGAAGAACTATACTTATGAAAGAACAACAAGATAAGGATTGCTATCATTATACAAGCCAGATAATACACATGAAAGGATTAAATACATCAAACAAATCATGTGGAAGCTATTACAAGATAATTCAAAATTACAATCAATCATGAAGAGAATTAGAAGAAGCAAAGACGGAAAGAAGGCAACAATCAAGAGGAAATTGGAGAAAGTGTTATGACATTTTGTAGAAGACAATAATATGGAAGCATGGACTCTATTAGATGGAGGGAGCCGATTATATATTGCAAAATACAATAAGGATGCAAATGGAAGCATGGACTTTGTTAGACAGAGGGATCTGATTATATGCACTCATACATGAAGCAAGTATTAGGAGGGAGCTGATCCTATGATCCATTGAAGATGATAAAGTATATATCCATGGTGGCAGCCATGAAAGACAGTACATGTCTAGTTCAATCTCAAAAGAAGTCTTCTTTGAAGAGAATCCTTAAAGTATCATTGGTTGTCCATCCACATCCATGATTTTATAATTAAAGGAAGAAGTGGAATATTTAGGGCATGGAATATATAAGAAACTCCATGGACCCAAGATCTAAAGAAAAACATCAGGAAGAACATGAAGATTCCAAGAAAGAAAGAGAAGCCAGAACAACCAGTCACTATATTAAGAATCACAAGATCACCAACCTGATATGAACTCAATAAAAGAAATAAAGCAGAGGAACTAAAATTTGTGATGAAGAACAGTGTATTTATATGCAAGCATTACAAGATCCAGAACTAGAGGTTATCCCATATGAAGGGAGAATAGTATGATGATTACTTGTTCCAATAAATTAGACATACCTCTACATGAGTCTTTATATCATCCACAATATCCACAGGTTGGAGTTCTACATAAGATAAATGCAAAGATTGTTCTCCAAAGCAATTGAACAAAGATCATATGAAGAGAAACCTCAAGACTTTGAAGCATACCAGAAAGTGACCCTTGTATGCATATAGAAGAAGATATCTTGGTGGAGAACCTTGAATGCACAACAAAATCATGGTGAATATTTTCTATAACAGAGATATTGTATCAAGATGATTACTCAGAATATCAGATCTCATGATGACAGAAGAAGTGCCACATGGATATGTTCCAGTTTTTCAACAATGATATATTTTATTGATGAGAGCTACATGAAGCCTTCAAAGAAAACCAGTGTTCCAGATCGAAGTACATTTAAAATCAAGCATTACATTATCCGTGATGAAGTCCAGAAAGAAGAAAAACATTCTCCAATCCATATCTCAATAGATGAGCAAATAAGAAGACATTTATGGTAAATGTTTTGTCCAATATGAAAGAGTTTGCGTACTCATGATGGAAGCTCATGGAGACAACTTCCTTATTGAAAAAAGAAGAGATGACTCCCAGTTTTGGAGGGAGAACTGATGTATTATTGATTGACAGAAAATCATTAAGAATTTATGTATTATTGATTGTTTTTGTACCATAAACAATGACTTCCGATTGTGTTTAACATGGGAAGTCATCTAGGGAAGTCTCTATTCTTGAGGGTTACTCAATAAGACTAGCCCACCTCGTCGAACATCGATTTCTCATTGTGGTTAACACGAGGAATGGTCTGTTTTGGAGGTTGGTGTAGGGTAGTCATTTCCTCTTGTGGTTAACATGGTAAATGGTTCAGACAGTCATTCCTTAGGGTGGATTCATTCTGTCTAGGCTGAACTTTGTTTAGTGTTGGAAGAATGGCCCAGGGTGGGGAATGGTCCAGGTTTAGCAATCAGGGACAAAAATTCCTTAGGGAAGATTCATTATCTCCAGGCTGCACTTTGTTTAGTGATGGAAGAATGGCCCAGGGTGGGGAATGGTCCAGGTTCAACAATTAGGGACATACATTCCTTAAGGAAGACTCATTCTCTCCAGGTTACACTTTGTTTAGTGTTGGAGGAATGGCCCAGGGTGTGGAATGGTCCAGGATTAGAAAAATAAGGGCAATTATTCTTCCTTGCTTGGGAAGAATAGTCCAGATAGATCATCATTGATGTCTTACCTTTTTTAGGGTAGATACTCTTTCAAATCTCACATATGTGAGTGAACTAATGGCCTGGATGATTCAGTTTATATCATAACATTGTGCAGGTTGATATCAGATGATTTTTATGAATATTGTATGTCTCTAGACAATATACTATTGTGGTGTATGTGTTCCACTATTTGATCAAGTACCTGTGTGCTACATTGTGTGGTAGTGTACCACTAGATTGTAGTTGTGTACTACTATGGACAGACACAACTGTGTTCTATTGAATGATATTGTTTTGATTGCCTTAAAGACTATAAGTAGTGTTGAAAACAATTATCAGTTAGATGGATCATCAATGAACAAAGATTTCCCAGATAGAAAATGGTTCAAAATATTTATTCTTCTAGATTAGAAGAATGTCTCCTATGTCATTCTATGGATTGAGGATCATGTCTGATTAGTCAAGATAGAGTATGGTTCCAAGAGATGATGCAACTGATGAAATTGATGGTGATGATGGTGCTCATGATCTAGTCATGAGATAGTATATACAACTATGTTGATGCTATTGGGTGAATGGTACGTTTGTCCTCAAGACCATTACCAATAATACCTCCCTAGCTAGGAGGGAGTGTTGATATTATGGTAGTTGTGGGAGGTATTTACCTCCATGTGTAAACCTAACGAGAATAAAATATTCCAGGAAGCAAGAAGAAACCCTGATGAGTTGGATAATAACCCTAGAAGACATGTCGACTCAAGAATATAACTTGTATTAGGTTATTAGCCTCCAAGAGAAGAAGTCGGCCAGAATAAATAGTATATACTGAATAGACAGATACCCAAAATGAGAAGTTGGCCCAGCCAGTTAGCCAAAATTACTATAAATACAGGAGGCCAGTCTTCACTCTGGCAGGCAGTGTCAGAATTGTTGAGCAACACTTGTGCACACTACAGTGCCCAGTTTTGTGCACAAGCTTGGATGAGTGATGCCATTACAGCTGTTGCAACTAGCAGATCATGCTTGGCTTGGACTATCTCTTGGTTGGGGTTTGGACTATCTGATCAGCTCTTGTTGGTGCGCTATCCTTGGGAAAAGGAATGCTACCCTTTGTTTGGCTATTTAACTTAGGCTTTTCTTCCGGAGTAATTCTCTGTCAAGGTTAAGATGCTCGGAGAGTGGATTAAGCCTATGGTTGGGTGAAAATAGTGATATTTTCAATGGTAAAATGAGCACATCCATTATATTCTAATATTTTTATGGTTCGGGATACCCCCTTCACAAAATTCCTTCATCTAGGGGAAATACATATCCTCACCTGAGTAACCCGTATCACGTGTTTCTCTCTTTGCAAACATCTTCTTTAGTGATGATGCATTTACAAACCTCTATGGATAAATTGAGAGGAGGATAATAACCTACCAGGAAGGGACAAGGTGGAGACTAGAATTATTCATGGTATGCAATGTCTCAAAAACAGTCTTTCCCTGGACCTTGGTCTCAAATTCCAACCACTGTCACCAGTCAAGTCATTGCAAGTCATACTGGAATTATATCAACAAACTCTGATAATCATGTTGGAGATTGGTCGACAATATCTACAAGCCATGTTGAATACCAGGAACTAGCCACTGTAAGTCATGCCAGGGGCACAACTCTAGTCATCGTAAGTCATATTGACATCACATCTCCAAACTTTGTGCATCATGTGGGGGATGAACCACCAGCCTCTGCTAGTCATGACAAGAGCATGTATCCATCCATTGCGAGTGATGCTGGAGGCATTCCTACGATTGAGAAACCTCAACAACTAGGACGTAAGCCCAAGTTCCTTTGTAGACTTTGAAAAGGAGGCAATTTAAATCACTTTTGTTCTACTAATGTTGTAGTGGAAGAAGTGAAGTCCTTTTCTGATAAACCTTCAGTTTTAGAGTCATCGTTGGTTTCACAACATTATATTTCTCCTTTGATTCACACATCAGTCATGCCGATGAAATATTCAACTGAAACCACCCCTATTTTTAGGGGTGATGCATCTCTTCACCTAGTTGTCTCACATCCTTTTCAACCAATGGTTGAAGAAGTGGTCTTGCTAATGCAATATTCGGTCGATCTCATTCTTCTCTTGAAGGGTGACAGGTCTAAGGAAGTGATATTTCCGATACAATCTTCACCCGACAACACTCTTATTTTGAGGAGTGGAACATCTTTGGACCATGTCATTAATATTTATATTCCTTCACCTTCTAAACAAGGGTGATTTTTACTCTCTCCAAGTACTCTCCCTCCATTTCTTCAAGAGGTTCCCTTTGATTGGGATGGTATTGTGGGTTATCAAATTCTTTCTCCTATTCCCTTTCAAATAAGAGGCATTATTTGATACATCATTGGGAATGTAACCTCCACAAGTATTTTATCTCCCTCCACTTGGAAAGCTCTAGGTTTTCCCAATCTTGTGTCAGTTGGTCGTAAGTTACTGACCTTTCACAGAAGTACTGCATGAGATCCTTGGCCTCTGCAATGACATGCCGCGTAGAAAACTCCCGACAAGTATGATTTAAGCTCTTTTATAACTCTCTCAAAAAGAGAAAATATTTCCAAGTGAACTTGTCTCTTTCACACTCATAAATTGGATTAGAAAGGATGTATATTTGGTCCAAGTTTACCCCTTTTTCAAACCAAGTAGACTAATATTACAAAAAGGGACATTTTTTAGTGTCAAGTTGTAATTGCATCTCATTCTCTTGCTTGTAGTATTGATCCTATTCATAGTTCTCTCTTTTTCATTATAAGCCTATCACCTCAACAATTTACATCATCAGCCAAGAAGAGCCTTGTTTATATCCTTTGCATCTTGACACCCTATACCCAAGAGGAAAACTTCTTGCGTGCACATCTTTGCATTGAGCATAGGTATATTCCACCATTAGAACTAGTTTCTTACTTGCGACACTCATTTTCTCCTCTATATCATAGCATTCATTTGACTATGAAAAAACAAAAACAGGCGTAGGGAAAGAATATTATCTTATGTTGGCAGCAGTCCTGTTTCCTTTGAATAGAGAAAAAAAAATTTTAGTCCAATTGTCATCAAAATTTTGGGTTTAGCATAACCTTAGGAAGATGATCTCATTACATAGAGTTTTCTTCTCTGACTGGTTACTCTTCCAGTCCCTATGGAGAATTTGATTGCTGCCTCCTACATCTCAAAGTTTCATCATTGAGTCTATCCTACCATAGTCTTCCATATGTCTCATGATATTGTTCAAAGGATGTCTATCAATCTGTGTTGGCCATTCCCCAGAACTCTTGACTTTGCATGTCCGCCATAACCTCAGTACGTCTCAGAATTACATGAAACTTTAGTCCTATCATGCACCCTAGACCTACTTTCATCATTACTAGGTAAACTTGAACCTCCAAGTTGACATTTCACCATTAGTCACTGAATGGGTGGTTTACCTTATGTTTGAAAACAAGAAATCTATTCACACATCGGGATTCATGCAGTGTATTGGATCTCATTATCCTTATTGGTGGTTTCCTCTCCTTTTTCAACATTTTTCCTTATTGGATTCTATTTAGAGGGTCTTTTTCATGTACCACCTACATTTGGCACACGCGAAAAATGCATAGGTTCATTGGTTCATGAACATGTTCCTTGTCCGATTTCCTCCAAATCATTAAGCTCCTACTTTCTACCTCACGATGAATCATGAGAGATGCCTTAATTCTCTCCTTTCATCAGGTCTCCTTCCATCGAATTCATCCCATATATTCTGGAAATGAGAGATAGAGTCGCATGAGTACCTAGAGGCTTGCAGTTATTCGTGGCAATTTCTCCCACCATCAACAATTGGGAATGCATCAATGTCTCAAGATCAATAGATTATTCAAGTGTTCAAACCTGACACCTTTATTCACACTTGTAATAATGTAATTTGTTCCTTGATACATACTTTCATTATCGATAGGTTTTCTTATGATCGGTAATCAAACGAAGTCTCATTTTGTTTGACCTCAACTCCTTTATTCACATGATGTAGACTTACAAATTTGGTGGAACATGTAGAATACTTGAAGACTTCAATTCATATTCGTAGGTTTCTTGAGATGTTGCTACCTCTCATTGGACCAGTACCTATGTGACTTCAGTGATCACGGGGGATCATATTATACTCCATTGTATAGAGATATCTTCAGAATGATTTTGAGACTATTTTTACTGGGCCTTGTTCGTGACTATGACAACCTTTGGCATGTATCCACCTTTTTATTTCCTATTTATGGACATGAACAGTTGTTTGGTGTATTTTCACATGGATATATAGTGTAATTCAAATTGGAATCCATGTGTGCAAAGTCAGTACAGATTGCAATATTCTTATGAGAAACTAGTTCGTCCAGTTGCGTCTCGATTACTCCACTTCAAGGTATTATAATGTATTTATGCCATCGCAGATACTCCTCTTACCTCACAAATTAGGGGGAATTTGTTATCAAAATATTTTTCCTCACCTTATGAAAAGATGATCATAAGGACTTTTTCCATTTCCCTATTCAGACTTGAAGTCCATTTTTGCAACTCCCAGAGCTAAAAAAAAAAAACATTTCCATATATACGCACCCTAACTATTATACATCATGCGTATAAGAAGGTTGCACCACTACATCTCACATACATTGGTTTTTGTGCCCAAAATTAAAAAATGGTGTCAGGTTTCCATGTCACATCACAGGATCCATGATCCTCAACCTTCCATATACTAGAAATGTTTTGACTTGACCCTTCAGTCACATTTGAAGGATATAAAAGGGCCATATCTGAGCTATGGAAAAGAGGAGAAGAATTCAACTTTGAGAGAAAATTTACTATGGAGAAATTATTCACTTCATAGTAAGTCTGCATCCCTTTGTCCTTTTAAGTCTGAACACATGGTTTATCCCCCAAGTTCTTCCCTACTTGATTGAGAACCTCATTGTCTCTCTTATATGATCTTTCCTTTGGTGGATGATTGAAGTGGTGGAGGCCCAACTGGAAGGGACTTATTTTTTTGGTTCCGAATCATGCTGACATGGAAGTTTGTAATTTATTCCCTTCTGTTGATTACATTTTAATAAAAATACTCTTTCCTCGTCCGATTAATATCTTGCAAATATTTTAATTGTTATTCAATGGGAATATTTGTTATGAATGTTGATGGATTATGCTATTGAATGTCCTAAATTTATATATTATTACCATATGCTTTCATTTATTGGTTGTTGAGGACAATTTGCAGTTGTATTTCTTTGAGTCAAGTGCTCAATGATGGACTTCATCGAACGTTTGAACGAGGTAGGATATTATCTTGTCTTGTTATAATATTTTCTTATATAGAATATCTGATATTAGAGTTTATTTCTGCAATCATTTTCATCTATGGTGGTTTACCCCCAGCCATAGAGAGATTTTCCTCGTAACAGACATTGCAAATTTTGTGATAAATATGGTCATGATGAGTCCAATTGTTTGAAGAAGATGGAAGCTTTAGAAGAAACAATGAAGAATCAAAACATCAGTATTGATTCTAATTATTCTTCTTCTTCTCATGGACATGCACTTTCTTCTTCTGGTTTCTCCTTCAATGCAACTTCTACTTCTTCTTTTGATGAGTGGCTTATTGATTATGGAGCATATTATCATATGGATAAGGATAAAGACATATTTTCTTCTCTAAATGAATGTAACACTAACAAAATATTTGTTGGTGATGATAGATCTCTTAGTGTTGTAGGATCTGGAACAACTCAAGTAGATAATGGTCATTCCAATGATGTATTATGTGTTCCAAGTCTTTCTTGTAACCTTCTATCAGTATATCAAATCACTTATTCAGGTGAAAGTAAAATTGTAGGTTTTTCACCTCAACAAGTTATAATCAAGGATCTAAAAGATCCTAGTCATGTTCTTGCAACTAGAATTGCTAATGATATCCCCAGGTTGTACAAGTTTGAAAATTTTGTATCATCATCTTTTCCATCAGTTTTTGTTGCTCATAGTGATGACTTGAACAAACTTTGGCATGAGAGGTTTTTTCATATAAACTATCCCTCATTGCATCAACTATGTAATTAATAGATGGTGACTGGTCTTTCTATTTTTTCATGCAGAGATGTTGTTTGTGTCAATTGTGTTCTTGAAAAACATCATCAGGACAATTTTGAAAAACATGCCTCTTGGAACGCCTTGTGCCCTTTGTAGCTTGTTCACAATGGCTTGTGTGGTCCACTTTATTATCCTTATTTTTATGGGTGCAAGTATTTATTAACTTTCATTGATTAATTTTCCATACAGTCTTGGGTTTACTTCTTAAAACTGAAGAGCGAAGTTTTTGACAATTTTTTGGCCTACAAGGCCCTTGTAGAAAATCAATCTGGACATCAAAGTCAATGGTTAAGAACATATAATGGAGGTGAATATGTGAAGAATAATTTTACAAGTTACTACACTACACAGAGCATCCAAATGCAACACATTGTTCCATATACACCACAACAAAATGGTGTTATTGAGAGAAAGAACCACACATTAAAAAAAATGGCTAATTGTATGATCCAATCTAAGGGATCAAGTCTAAATTATTGGGAAAAAGACATAAACTATGAAAATTTCATAGTAAATCACACTCCCATAAAGGCTCTTAAAAAATAACACCAGAAGAATCTTGGAATAAAATTAAACCAAATGTAAGTCACTTCTATGTATTTGGCAGTATAGCATGGGCTCACATTCCTGATGAGAAAAGGAAAGCATTGGAGCCTAAAAGTGAGAAGTGTGTATTTGTTGGTTATTCTAAATATGTAAAAGGTCAACAACATTGTAGTGAAATTATTATTAGAATATATGTTAAATTTGATGAAAATCTCTTCGCCCGCCATCTTCGGCATTTGTGCATTATTTTGTTCCTATTCTGGTTTCATCTTTAGATTATGTTAGTTGGGATGAAAATACACCTCTTCCTGCTCACCTTCCTCCATATGATTCCTTTGAACCTGAACCATCACCCACTCCATCGCTTCCTAGATGGGTTTGTTCAACACGAGAAGTAGTTGGTGATCTTGTCGGTGATCCTTTAGATCAGCGTGAGACATATTCACACTTATAGCGAGCCTATTATATTTTGGCTTAAGTTTCGAAGACTCGTGATCCAGAGACATTTGCAGAAGCTTCAGGTCATCCAAATTAATATACAAAAATGAATGAAGATTATCATTCTTTAATGGAAAATGCTACTTGGGATCCTGTACCTCTTCCAAAAGGAACAAAAATTGTCATATGTAAATGGGTCTATAGAAACAAATATTCATCATATGTAAGTGTTGAAAGACACAAGGATTGATTAGTTTCCAAAGGATTTTCCCAAGTTGAAGGAATTGACTATAATGAAACATTTTCCCCTATAGCCAAAATGAATTCCATCTGCCTTCTTCTTTCCCTGGTTGACTCACATAAATGGGAGGTCCATCAGATGGATGTTAAATCCACCTTCTTACATGGTTATTTGCAAGAAGAAATATACATGGAAAAAACTCCTTGATATGTGCAGAATGACTATAGCCTTGTTTTCCACCTTAATAATTCTCTTTATGGTCTTAAGAAAGCTCCCCGGGATTTGTATGCAAAACTGGCCAACATTGTTCTTGACATTGGATTCTCTAGATGTCATTCTGATCCTAATGTATATTCCAAGAAAGTAGGAATCCATCTCATCACCCTTCTTATTTATTTTGATGACATTATCCTTACTGGTATTGACTCAAAACTTTTAAACCATGTGAAAACCATCCTTAAGAAGAAATTTTAAATGACAGACTTAGGCTTTTTGCACTATTTCCTTGGCCTCCAAGTTTTGCAAACCAATGAAGGAATTTTCCTTTCCCAGTCTAAGTATGCTTGTGACCTTGTTCATCATTTTCACATGGAATATTGTAAACCAACCCCTTCTCCCTTCCAGTATGGAGTCAAGATTGTTGCCACCTATTCTTCTCCTGAAGTTCATGCCACCTTGTACCATTAGTTAGTTGGTAGACTCTTATACTTGGCTCTTACCCGTCTTGATATTTACTTTGTTGTTGGTCTTGTTGACCGGTATATGAAAAAACCCCATGAAAGCCATTAGAAAGTAGATAAAAGGATACTTTGTTATGTCCATGGTACAATTCAGTTCGAGATACATTATAGTTCAGGGTGGACTCCTTTATTAGTTGTTTTCAATGAATCAGATTGGGCCGATGACCCTGATGATTGAAATTATACTACAAGTTATGTTTTCAGCCTTGGCTTAACACCTATCACTTGGGACTATAAGAAACAACATGATATTTCACTTTCTTCAGTAGAAGTAGAGTATTGAGCAACGGTAAATGCAATTCAAGAATCATTTGGCTTCGACAGATCCTTTCAGAGTTTGGGTTCAAGCAACAACATCCGACCAGCCTTCGGTGCGACAATCAAAGTGCCATAAATATAACCAAAGACTCAATTCAACATCAATGCAAAAAACACATAGAGCTACACATGCACTTCATCAGAAATCTCTTTCATGATCAAGTTATTGAAGTGCTCTTTTTCCCTACAAAAGATCAAGTTGCAGACATTTTCAAAAAGTCTCTTAAAGAAGAGAAGTTTTCCAAACTTTGATCTATGTTAGGAGTTCAGGAAGTTGTCATCAAGGGGGGATAGGCTCTAATGCTTCCTTCATTCTCCTATTGTGTCACTATTGTAAATCCTTCAATCCTATCCAAAGTTGTTCTTAAGGGGGGATGCTAGGATATTTAGACACTTAGGAGTTAGTTAATATCTAATGCGTCGTTAGGTAAAACTGTGTTTCTTAATGTGTTTATTTAGTATTCATTAGTATTCATTTGTAGTTAGGAAATACAATGGTCACAATACGTTCCCAAAACAAAGTGATATGACGGTTCATATTCTCCTCGACATTAACGACCATTGATCCATGGCTTAACACTTGATTGGTCCATATTGTCTTTTTTAAAAGCATGGAGGATCATTTGCCAATGATTGATTGCAGGGATGATTTTAAGGATGGAAATTTATTTTAAAATGTAGAAACCTTGGTGAATATTACTAATCCTTCATATGACAACTATAAATGTTTGGCAATAATTTTGTAAAAATATTCAAATTTCTAAGGATTTAATATAATTTGTATAAAAGTTTGGCGATTTTTAAGGTAAAATAATTTTATCCTATAGAATTTGGGCAAATCATTTTTAGAATAGAGAATCTTTTTTGGGGGAAAACCATGGAAAATTAGCCCATGAGCGAAATTTAGCCCCTAAAATCATCCCTGATTGATTGTGATAAACTCTATTGTAAAATATATGTGTAATCTTTTCTTTTGCATTAATAAACTACTCCAAGTGGTCGCGTTGATTGGGGTTGTGGATGTTTCCATGTAGGGGTTTTACCACATCAAAACATTGGTGTGTTGATCTATGATATGGTTGTGTGAGTGGTTACTGAAGGTGTTCATCCTTTTTTGGAATCCCTGTGTTTTCGAAAAAAATATTATTGATGTTAGAAATTCTTGTGGTTGGAATTCTCATTCTTCCTTTGTGCACCTCTGGTGGTGATCTTGGTAGAATCCTTATCTTTAAATATTCTATTTATGATCAGAATCCCTTAGTGACTTCACCAATTTTTTGCACTTGTTCCTCCATAGTCACTTCGACTACTAGGGGAACTTTTGGAATTTCTTTCTACAACTTTTGGAATACTTCTTGGGTCTTGTTCATCATGCACTTAGCCTCATCCTTTTTCCTTTACTATCATATTGACTCTCTTCTCAACCTCGTCTTTTTTCTTCATATCCTCTTCTACTTTTCCTTCAACTTCCCTCTCTTTTTTTAGTGTTGTGTCATACATCTCCTGTAATTGAGCTCATTCATCCCTTGTTCTTTCTAAATCCATATGTTCTTCCTCTCCTTTGTTTCTAGTTTCTTTCACCAATCCTTCTTGCAAGTATTGTAACTTTTGAATGTGCATCCTTGTTGATTAAGGTTGGTTGTCATTGATGTCAACCCTTGAAGAAAGCCCCGTAGCACAAAGGTTTGGGTAATGGACCCAATATTGTTTGATGTAATTATGGATCATTATTTTTTTTTCATGGTTGATAAGAAGTAAATATGGATGAACTCCAAAGTGGTCCCCTTATGGCGAAATCCCTCACGGGAAGACATTTTCTGGAGTAAGAGAACCCATGTTTAATTGTGGAATAATGAGATGAAGGAAAGTTAATTTGTCAAGGAAAATACCCTAGATGGATAGTGCTTGTCATGTCATTTCTAGTGGTATGTGGAACGCCACATAATTTCTCACAGTTAGAGAGTTATGGCCATGAGAAGTTGGAGACCCCGGGTTTGGGTAATGGACCCAAGTTTGTTTGATGGGTAACGGTATNTATCCTAGATGGATAGTTCTTTTCATGTCATTTCTGGTGGTATGTGGAACGTCACATAATTCTTCACGGTTAGAGAGTTATGGCCATGAGAAGTTGGAGACCCCAGGTTTGGGTAATGGATCCAAGTTTGTTTGATGGGTAACGGTATGAGTTATGATATATTTTTAGATAATAATATTCTATATGGATATTACATGTCATGCCATTTCTGGTGGTATGTATAACATCACATAACTCCTCATGGTTTGAGAGTTATGGCCTTATGAAGTTGGAGGACCCTCATATGTCATCTAGAAGCCCCAAAAGGTCAAAGTAATCAAAGAGGTTTAAGAGAATTTAAAAGGTAAATAATAAAGTGAAGTGATGAGTGTATTATAATACCTCAATGAGTTTAATCCCATGGCTGCAAGTGGGGAAGGTCTTGTGCGAATTTGGAGGACCTCTCCCGCTTCAATAGATGCTGCTGAAGATAGGGAGAAGTTCAATGTAATGTTGAATGTGTTAAAAGTCAAGCAACCTGAAGGTGGTATTGCTAAGAGTGATGAGGATGCATTGGCCATAGCAGGAAAGGTTGGATATCCTGTTCTTGTCAGGCCCTCTTATGTTTTAGG
>JASDQU011246351.1:4875-21522 GCA_032191745.1 Picea mariana | reverse complement strand
ATTGGTGTAACTCTTATACTATTGTTCATTTCTCATTGGATATAGTTGAATGGTTTAATTATAAGTTGAAAAAGGTTTTAAATTGTACTTGATACTGATTCACCCCCCTCTCAGTATCAACAATAGACTCCTTCTAGTTGTAGCCAGAGAATTGGGGAGTTGGAGCTTCCCTCAGGCTGTAGCTTGAGAAACTAGGGGGTTGGAGCCTCCTTCCAGTTGCAGCTGGAAAACAAAGGAATTTGACGCTTCCAATGAATGTTATTCTTCAATACATATAATAAAAAGAATTCCGTGGTTTTCTCCCGATTTGGGTTTCCACATAAAACACTGGTGTAATGTGTATGTGTATGTTTGTTCATTTGTTCATTGCTTATTTACTCTGTAGTTATTGGATGATAATTCTTCATTGATATAACACTTGGATTATATGGTTAAAAAGGATTAAATTTCTCTATTACTGATTCACCCCCCCTCCCAGTAATCCAACAACAAGTGTAACAACTTTGTACACATGGCCAAAGATTGCAGAATGAAAATACCTCCTAGAGAACCACAACAAAAAAACAACAGTCACATACCAGAACCTCATAAGAGGACATGGATAAGAAAATAGAATCAATATAGCAATGAAGAATGCACACTTTCTCTACAAGCTAAGCAGAAGACACATGGTTGGTATGTTGACAGTGGTTGTTCAAAACACATGAAAGGTGATAAAGATAGGTTTCTTACATTAATAAAGGAAAGAGATGGATCAGTCTCCTTCATGATGATTCAGCGAAAATCATTGGAAAAGGCATAGTCAGAATTCGAAACAAGAATACCAAGGCAGAAAATGTTATAATAGTAGAATATATGAAACATAATCTTCTAAGTGTAAGTCAAATGTGTGACCAAGGTCATAAAATTACTTTCGATTCACAAAAGTGTGAGATAAGAAAAGAAGGTTCAAGAAAATTTATTGCAACAATTGTAAGAACTTCAAGAACATATATGGATTAAGTGAAATTGGAAATCAAAAGTGTTGTATAGGAAAGGAAGATGAAGGCTGGCTATGGCATAGAAGAATGGGTCACATACACTTTGACAACCTTATCAAAGTCAGTAGAAAGGAATCTGTTAGAGAAATTTCCCAGATCATGAAACCAACCAACACTTTATGCAAGCATTGTCAACAAGGAAAGCAAACAAAGACCATATTCAAATCAAAGGAATACTCAATGACAAGTCCACTCAAAATTGTATATAATGATTTAGTTGGACCAACTACAACAAATGGTTTAAAAGGTGAGAAATACTTCATGTTATTAGTTGATGATTATACAAGAATGACTGCAGTTTGCTTTCTTGGGAATAAGTCAGAAGATTTTGAAAACTTCAAGGTCTACAAGGAAATGGTGAAAATGAAATGGATTCAAAAATCAAATGTTTGAGATATGATAATGGAGGAGATTTCACTTCAAATAAATTTATGGACTACTGTAGTAGACATGGAATAAAAATGAAATTCTTCGTTGCTAGGACACCTCAATAGTATGGAGTTGTTGAAAGAAAGAACATGATAGTACAAGAAATGGATCGAATAATGCTAATGGATTCCAAATTGACAGATAGTTTTTGGACACATGAAGTGCATACAACAGTTCAAATTAAAAATAGAGTAATGCTCAGAAACAACACTGAAAAAACTCCCTACGAGCTATGGAAAGGAAGACCAACAAATGTGAATCACTTTAGAGTATTTGGAAGAAAATGCTACATCAAAAGAGAAGATGACAGAATGGGAAAGTTTGACTCTCGTGTGGACAAAGGAGTACTTGTTGGTTACTCAAGTACAAGAAAATCATACAAGTGTTACATTATGAGGTTGAACAAAGTTTTGGAAAGCATCAATGTAACAATTGATGAAACAGGTGGACTAGAATTAAAGGAATAAGAAAATAAAGCATTGGAACAACTTTACAAAGAAAAAGAAAAAGATGAAGAAGAAGTAGAAGGGAAATATGAAGAGGATCAAACAGAAGTAGAAGAGAAAGTTCAGCAAGTGCCTCAAAAGACACCTGGAAAACAAGTATAGAAGAATCATTCTTTAGATCAGATTATCGGAAACAAATATGCAAGAGTTGAGACTAGAGGAAGATTCCATTCCCCAGAACAAATGCACCTAACTCTCTTATCTACGATTGAACCAAACAATTTTGAACAAGCCAACAAGGTTGAATTTTGGAATAAGGGCATGGATGAAGAATTGGATCAAATAAAGAAGAATTACACTTGGGAATTGGTTCCAAGACCAAAGAATAAGAATGTGATTGGCACAAAGTGGGTAGTCAGAAATAAATTGATTGAATATCGACATGTTACAAGGAACAAAGCTAGATTGGTATGTAAAGGATACACACAGGTTGAAGGAATCGACTTTGAAGAGACATTTTCCCCAGTTGCCAGAATGGAAGAAATCTGATTTCTTTTAGCTTATGCATGCTCCAAGAATATTAAAGTGTATCAGATGGATGTGAAATCATCTTTTCTGAATGGCTAACTTGAAGAAGAAGTCTACATAGAAAAACCATAATGATTTCAATTGTCAAAGAACGCAGATTATGTGTGTAAATTGAAGAAGGCCTTGTATGGTCTAAAACAAGCTCCCAGAGCATGGTACTCTAGACTGGATAAATATCTACAATAGGCAGAGTTCATAAAAGGAAGTGCAGACAACAACCTCTACATCAAGGTAACTCAAGATAGTATTTTAATAATTGAAGTTTATGTTGATGATATTATTTTTGGAAGTATTGATGACAGGTTCAGCTAGAAATTTGCAAAGGATATGCAAAATGAATTTCAAATGTCATTACTTGGAGAACTATCCTTCTTTCGAGGTCTTCAGATACGTCAAAGAAACGAAGGAATTTTTATTTCTCAAACCAAGTATATCAAAGAAATTCTAAAGAGCTTTAGAATAGAGGATTGCAAACCAGTTATCACTCCTATGCAAACCAAATGCAAGTTTTGCAAAGATGATGATTCAAAGTCTATAGACTAGAGGCAATACATGTCAATGATTGGTAGCGTACTATATGTGAAAACATCCATACTAGATGTAATGGAGGAAGTTGGAAAGGTGGCACGATTTCAAGAAACACCAAAGGAATCACATGTATTAACAGTGAAGAGGATTTTCAGGTATCTGAAAGGAACAAAAGAGTTTGGATTATGTTATACAAAAGGAAAGGATCTATCACTTGTTTCCTACACAGATGTAGATTGGGCAGTTTGCATTGATGACCGNAAAGTCTATAGACTAGAGGCAATACATGTCAATGATTGGTAGCGTACTATATGTGAAAACATCCATACTAGATGTAATGGAAGAAGTTGGAAAGGTGGCACGATTTCAAGAAACACCAAAGGAATCACATGTATTAACAGTGAAGAGGATTTTCAGGTATCTGAAAGGAACAAAAGAGTTTGGATTATGTTATACAAAAGGAAAGGATCTATCACTTGTTTCCTACACAGATGCAGATTGGGCAGTTTGCATTGATGACCGACGAAGCACCAATGGAGCATTGTTCTACTTGGGTGAGTTTTTAGTAGCACGAATAAGCAAGAAATAATCATCAATATCCTTATCTACATCCAAAGCGGAGTATATTGCAGCAAAAACATGTTGTGCATAGGTTCTATGGATGAAACAAACTCTGAAAGATATACAGGTTGAGTATGATGAGTCCATTCCAATATATTGTGATAATACAAGCACCATTAGTATCTCAAAGAACCTGGTGATGCACTCCAAGATGAAGAACATTCTAATAAAGTATCACTTTTTACGGGAACAAGTTGCAGAGAAGAACATTAGATTTAAGTATGTGGGAAAAAAAGAACAAGTGGAAGACATTTTTATAAAACCATTTCCACGGGAAGCCTTTGAGTATCTTTGCTAGAGACTCAGAGTAATTTCTACTACAAAATGAAAGTTTTTGAATTCTTATCTTATCTTTCTTAGACTTACACGAGAAAGCACCATAGAGAGGAAAGTTCAAGTTGAGAGATTAGTTTCAAGAAGAGTTCCATCAGGGGGAGTATCCCAAAGTTCATTTCAGTGAGGGGGAGCAACCCTGGATGGAAAGATACATTTTCCATTAATGACAAAAGGGGGGAGATTTATCAGATGCAGAGGACAGAGGAATGGTTCCAAGGGGAGCAATGGTCATAGGGGAAGCATGAGTGATATGACTTCAATATTTCATCAGAGTGTTTCCATCAATGCCAAAGGGAGATATTGTTGATTATTTGGGATGGTTGTGATTGATGTCAAACCTTGAAGAAAGTCTCGTTGCAAATTCCAGTAGCACAAAGGTTTGGGTAATGGACCCAAGTTTTTTTATGGATAATGGTATGTGTTTTGGTATATTTGCAGGAAATACTATTCCATATGGATAGTACATATCATGCAATTTCTAGTGGTATGTGGAACGTCACATAATTCCTCACGTTTAGAGATTTATGGCCATGTGAAGTTGGACAACCCTCTTGAGTTATCTAGAAGCCCCAAAAGGTCAAAGTAGTCAAAGTGGTTGCAAAGAAGAAATTTTTTAAATAATAAAGTGAAGTGATGAGTGTACTATAATTCAAAATGGATACAAAATAAATTATTTAAATAATAAAGTTAATGGAGAAATTACTAAGTGGACAAGTGGTTAGAAGTGGGTTTGCCCTAAAATAAGGAAAGTGGGTTAAGATGGTTAGAAGGTAATTTAAATAATAAAGTGAAGTGATGAGTGTACTATAAGTCAAAGTGGATACAAAATAAATTATTTCAATAATAAAGTTAATGGAGAAATTACTAAGTGGACAAGTGGTTAGAAGTGGGTTAGCCCTAAAATAAGGAAAGTGGGTTAAGATGGTTAGAAGGTAACCCCTTGATGAAGCTACATGAAAGTATAAATAAGAGGCAAGAGTCTCTCAGTTTTAATCACACTTGAGAATGTTGAATATATACAAGTGAATGAGGTAACCAAAGGATATATAAGAAAAGTTTTAGAGGGAAGGTGAAGTAAATAAGGCCGAAATTCAAGGGAGGATAAATTCTTTCGATGATACTTTCTAAGGTATGTTATTTACATGTCATCTTGCCATTTTTACAATAATTTTTTTTCTAGAATGATTCAAACTATGAAATTGGAAGGTCGTTGAGGAAACATATCCAAGTAGCTGTGATACAAATTTCATCTTTTGGGTCATTGTACTTTTGGAGTTACACTTCGTGGAAAATAGGGTTTGTGGCTAGTTCTAAAACTAGTCTAAAACAAGTGTTTCGGGTAAAAACGCCATAACTTATTTATAACAGATCCAAATTTAGTAAAACCAAATTTATTGGTTATAGTACATACTGTAGTATGTTGTGTACAATTTTCAGATCCTTACAACAAATATTCTGTGCAGGGCACGCTCTACAAGTTCACTCTGTGGAATAATCCAGAATTCAATAAGGTATGCCATTTTTTCTATAACTCCTTTTATGAGAGGTTCCAAGTAGGGAAACCTGGAGGAATTGCATAAAATACATTGATGAAAATTTTGAACTATTTTCATATCTTTATTCATTACAGGTTCATAGTTATGATTATTGCAAGTTAGGGTTGTTTACTAATAAAAAATTAGTCATGTGAGACTAAAGTAAAGTTTAATGAAAATTCTAGTCTCTTGTTGTTAAAGTTAAGGAAGGTTTGCAGGTATGTGATCATATACACCAGGTCTATTATAGAGTTATAAATCAGATTTGGATGATGAAATTGATGAGGGATTTTGGTTGAGGTACATGTTGGGTACATGGTTGAGACATGTAGTTGATGAGTTGGCACATACATGAGGTGTATATTTGATGATGTTGTTACATCTTGATGAGTCATAGTCAGTGGTAAAGGTTGTTAAAATGGTATATCTCACAGTGATAGTGTGACAATGGTTCCATCATTCTACTTTTATTTCAGGGTGGTTGGACAGGGCAAGGATAGGTGGTTGTAGCCACGTTCCGGTTGTAGCTGGAGAACATAGGGGGGTTGTAGCCTCCTTGTGGTTGTAGCCAGAGAATTGGGGATTTGGAGCTTCCCTTAGGTTGTAGCTTGAGAAACTAGGGGGTTGGATCATTCTTCCAGTTTCAGCTAGAAAACAATGGGAGTTGGTACTTACAATGAATTTGATTCTTAAATACATATAAGAAAAAAACATTTTGTGGTTTTCTCCCACTTTGCGTTTCCACGTAAACAAACTGGTGTATTGTGTATGTGTTTGATTTTTTCATTTGTTCATTGATTTTTTACTCTGCAATTATTGGATGATAATGCTACATTGATATAACACTTGAATTATATGGTTAGAAAGGTTTAAATTGCTCCATTATTGATTCACCCCCCCTCTCAGTAATCCAACACAAACAATCTGTAACAACCTGTACCAAACAACTTGTAATCAACCTGTACCATAAACAAGTGCACCAACCTATACCAAACAACCTATAATCAACCTGGACCATTAAAAAGTGCATAAACCATGTGCCAAACTTTATCTCCACCTATATGATCAACGAGTGCATCAACCATGCACCAAATATGTAACAATCATGCATCAAATACACATAAACTATGACTCATCAAGATGTACCAACATCATCAACTATACACCTCATCTATGTGCCAACTCATCAAATACTTGATACGGATTTTATGAGAAGAAAAAAATGAATACAGATCATTAAAAGATGCTTAACATAGAATAACAAAGATACAGTAAAATTGGTTTTCTATTCAATAAGGAAATAAGACGAACTATAAAATGCAACGAAAAACAAGCTTGTTGGAATGTTGGTAGCTTATCTCTGAGAAGAAATGTGACAGATGCGCTAATTCACAAGAAGATGATTACAATGAGGCTCTGAAGGCCTTTTTAAAATAAAAAGGAATTTCAAAAACACTAGACGTTCAAAAACCTAACCCTAGGAGATGAAGCGCCAAAAGTCATGTGGGCCCTGTGTAGGTGAGTTAGTACATCAACTTCCCAGGGTCGTAACTTTTGCATATGATCTCCATTTTAGGCACACGATAGCCGATTGGAAAGGTCTATACGAGGAATACACAATTTGTTGCGAACTAGCAAAGGGAATTTTCGACTGTGGCGAGCCCTAAAAATGCAGTTTAGGGCCTCAAAACGGCCCCGCAAGTTAGGGACCTGAAAAACTAGGAAAAAAACTGCCAAACTGGAAAAATGCCAAAATGAACCAGCTGGAATAGGTGGGAGGCCACCAACATCCATATGGATAAATCCTCTCCCCTTAGGAAGCAATGGTCTCCATTGCATTGATTTCCCCCATTAGATGAGGAAATTTTTGAATTTGGCCCCGGGTGAGCCACTTGCCTTGGTGCAGGAGCTGCCCTGCTTTGACAACTCAATAAAGATGGATATTTTGCTGTCAGGTGCCCTTGATCTGTGTGTCCACAATTTGATCGTTGGATTCCTGTTGCATGCAGTCAGGGTTGAGCTCTATTGGTGTCAACTTCTCTACTATCTCTAAGGTGTCCAGTAATGGTGGGAAATATGGCCAAAGGAGAGCCACGTTGAATAATGGGTGCAGGCCAAGGAAATGGGGAATGTTGAGTGCAAACACATTTCCACCCACAACCTTGGTGATGGTGTATGTTCTATATTGAAGTGGGAAATGCTTTTGATTGGGCCCTGTAAGACATTCTTTCTGCAAGTGCAACCAAACTTTGTCACCCACCTGAAACTTATGTGGCACCTGGTGTTGATCATGGCATTGCTTGTACTTGGAATTGGACTTCTGTAAAATATGTTGAACTTGTTGGCATATGTGATGGATCCTCTCAATGAACCAGGTGGCTTTGTCATCTTCTGGTGGATAAGGAGACGAGTTGGCTGAGGTGTTCGCCAGGGGTAGTACAACATCCATGGGGCCCAATGGTTGGAATCCCAACCCCACCTGAAAGGGGTTGTGGCCAGTTGAGCTATGCAGGGCTTAGTTGTAGATATGTTGGACATAGGGAAGACTCTCATCCCATGTGTGGGGTTTCTTGGAATTATACATGCACAGGATATGTACGATCATTCGATTGACTACCTCAGTTTGGCCATCTGTCTAGGGGTGGAAGGTAGTGGATTTGGTGAGCTTGGTATCCAGTAGTGGCCAGAGGCTCAACCAGAATGTGCTAAGGAACTAACTGTCCCGATATGAGACAATGTTTTGTGGGACCCCAAAGTGTACCCAAACGCGTTCAAAGAAGAACTTGGCAGTGGCCTCTACAATGATGTTCTTCTTGTAGGCGGCTAGAATCGCCATCTTGGAAAAGTGATCAACAACCACAAAAACACATTGATTTCACCTCTTGGTGGATGAGAGTCCTGACCTGTATTCCATGGAGATGGATTCCCACGGATTGTCAGGAGTAGGAAGAGGGGTGTAGAGGCCTTGTTTTTTAGTGGTTGGTTTGGAAATAGCGTAGGCGGTGCAAGACCTAATATACTTGTTGACGTCCTATCGAAGTTTCAACCAGTAGAAATTTTTTTGCAACACTTCCACTGTCTTTTCGATGCTAAAGTGTTGTGCCACCCGATAGTAGTGAGCTTCCCAAATCATCTTCGCATGCTCTCTTTATGGAACACAAATATGGCCCATACGACACAACATCCCATCCTGGATATGGAAATACAGACCACTGAGTTTGCTCCCAACATTTGGTAGGTGGTGGAGAAGTCAGGGTTTGTCTCTTAGAGGTGGGGCCATACATAGGTCTCATGGTCGCAAGAGTCTAGCACCATGGTGAGTGTCATGACTGGAGGTCGGCTGAGGCAATCAACAACTCAATTGGTACTTCCTATTTTATACTTGATGTTGAGGTGGAAATGTTGTAAGTATGTGGACCACTTATGATGGTGGTCATTCTATAATTTTCCTTGGGTCTGCATGAGATGTAGTGGCTTGTGATCGGTGTGGATGACTGTCTCCTTCCCCAAAATTTAATTTCTCCACTGGCGGAAGGCTTGCACAATGGATTACATTTCTTTTTCATAACTAGGGTACTTACAAACATCATATGATAGTGTCTCACTATGATACGCCATAGGGTGGTTGTGTTGAGTGAGAACGATGCCCACAACATAGTTTGAAGCATCTGTCTTGGTATCAAAGGGATGTTGCAGCTCTGGTAATGAAAGTACTGGGGATGAGCACAAACATTGATTCAATTAATTGAAGGATTTTTTTTGGGACAGTCCTTACACAAATTTTTCCTTACTGCCACCCCTAGTTACTTGGCTGAGGGCCCATGCAATATGAGAGAATCCCAACACCAACCTGTGATAGAAATTGGCGAGGCCCAAGAAGCTTCAAAGATCAGTGAGTGTGGTTGCGGCTAGCTAGTCATGGATGACCTGGATCTTGGCTAGATCCAAATGCACACCATGCTGATAAATGATATAGCCTAAGTAATGGATATTGTCCATGCTGAAGGAGCATTTTTCCAAGTTTGCATATAGTTTGTGCTGCTGTAGGGTGTGCAGAGCCTGCTGAATATGATGCAAGTGTTCCGCCCAAGTATTGTTGTATATGAGAATGTCATCCATATAAACCACTAAAAAAGTACTGGTGAAAGGTTGCAGGATATCGTCCATCATCCTCATAAAATTTGTTGGAGAATTTGTTAAACCAAAGGGCATGACAAACTATTCAAAAAGACCTTCTTTTTACTTGAAGGCGGTCTTCCATACATCTGTATGTTCTATTGGGACCTGATGGTAGACAGAATTCAGATCAAACTTAATGAAGTATTTGGCCCCCGTGAGATGATCCAACAGGTCATCGATTTAGGGAATCGGGTACCGATTCCGAACTGTGATTTTATTCATGGCTCGGTAATCAATGCAGAGTTTCCAAGTCCCATATTTCTTCTGCACTAGTACGATTGGGCTCCCGAAAGGAAATGAGATGGGATGGATGTGCCCCTTGTGGAGAAGTTATTGGATCTGTGTCGTCATCTCCTCATTTTCTAACAGAGAGCGGTGGTAGACCGAACCATTGGGTAGCGGTGCACCTGGGGTCAGATCGATGGGATGCTTGACCTGGTAGTGCAGAGGTACCCCGATAGGAGAGGAGAAGATGTCTGAGTATTATCCCATGACCTTATCCACTTGATTTTATTGTGTGGAGAGATCGGCCGTAGAGGCCCTGGATGTGGCTGCGATCTTTCTCTTTCTCTGAGAGCGAATCACGAAGAAGACAAATTTCCTGGTTTGAGAGATGACCTTCCTTCATTGTTTGGCAGAGATCAAGGAAATAACACTAGGGGGGAATGCCTCGGGTATCCTATACAATTTCCTATTCAAAGTAATAATAACGCTACGAGGCCTAGACTCATATACAACATGATGTTTCCATAAATAAGGTTGGCCCAAAATAACATTACAAACTTTGAGAGGAGAAACATCACACAATACCTCATCTTTGAAGGGCTTGATATCATACGACAGTCGACACTTTTGGATGATGCAAAGATCGCTTCCTTGGCGAAGCCATCCAATGGTGTAGGGTTGCAGGTGCGGTGTTGTTGGTAGGGCTAGCCTCTTGATGACCTCTACTAAGATGAGGTTCTTCTGGCTACCGCTATTAACGATGAAGTGCAGCGGGGTGAGTTTTACCCACATCTGCAAATGGAAAAGGCACTCACCTTCTTCTGGCTCATCCGGTTCACCAAGTTGGAGTTTAGTGGTAGAAATGGTGGCACTGGGTTCCGCATCAATGATCCGTATTACCCTTTCTCGTTCTAACTCAGAGTTAGAACCCGCATCTGATTCAGAGGCTTTCACTTCGGCCACGAGCGACTGCTTTGAGAGACAATCAACAGTGTTATGCCAAGGGATCTTATGGAAGTCACACCACTTCCTGATATCCTTCTTTGTATTTTCGGTGTCCTTCTTTGCTTGCGGCTTGGACTGGTTGTCCTGATACTGTCCATATTTGATCTATCCTTTGTTTTGTAGGTTGGGGCTTCCCTTTCCTGGTTTTTGTTGCCAGGGGTTCCCAGGCCCAAATTATCACGTCTTTTGTTTGAGATTCTGCTCAATTTTGATGACATATCGATAGGCTGCACCCAAGGATGAGATGTACAAAAATTCCATTTCGGTCTGGATTTATCTATGCAAAGCACCACGATACTTGAGCACCAGATGTCGCTATGAATATTTGATACCCAGGTTGGTGCATAGGGTATGGAAGATATTTGTGAAATCTGACATTGCTTGGTCTCTTTCTTGTCGCAGTGTGGTCCATTTAGTATAAAAGTCATCATAACTTCTGACAGGGCAGCATTGTTCCTTAATAACATCCCTGAAGGATTCCTAGGTGGCCATGACTATAAATAATGAGGGTTCCTTTGTTTCCTTTTGCTCATAGAAATTTTCCCACAAATATTTGACATGGGGAACGACTTTGAGGAGTGCAAAAGTAATTGTTTCTCTATTTGAAAAGTTATGGACAGAAAAATACCCTTCTAGTAGATTCAACCACTTGTATGCAACATCTGTGTCTATAGGAATATCAAATTTGATTTTACCTTGAAGGGGGTGGCACCTCTGCTCGAGAAAGATGCATTTCCTGTTGGTAGTCACCGAAGGATTTGCGTGAAACTATCCATCATCTCGTTCCTCTGTTGCGTGAGGGATTCCTCAAGCAACATTTTGAAAGGATCTCTTGTCCCAAAATCTTTCTTTTCTCCTGCCATGAGAGTTCGTTTGGGGGTGTGAGAGCTTTTGTCCTCAAGAGAAACAAGCTCGAGACCTAATTCTTTGTACCCTGACGTCATTGGGGACATGCATTAAGACGATAAGGATTTTATTAGGAGAAAAAAATGAATATAGATTATTAAAATATGCTTAACAAAAAATAACAGAGATACAATAAAACTAATTTTCTATTTAATAAGGAAATAAGCCAAAACTGTAAAATGCAGTGGAAAACAAGCTTGTTGAAATGGTGGCAGATTATCTCTGAGAAGAGATGTGATGGTTGTGCTCATTTGCAAGAAGATGATTAAAATGAGACTCTAAAGGCCTTTTTACAATAAACAGGAATGTCAAAAACCCTGGAAATCCAAAAACCTAACCCTAGGAGATGAAGCGCCAAAAGTCATGTGGGCCCCATTTGGGTAAGTTAGTACATCAAATTCTTGAGGTCGTAACGTTTGCATATGATCTCCGTTTTAGGCGCATGATAGCTCATCATAAAGGTCTATATATGGACTACACATTGTGCTACAGTCTATCAAAGGACATTTTGCGACTGTGGTGAGACCTAAAAACATTGTTTAGAGCCTCAAAATGGCCTCGCAAGTCAGGGACCTGAAAACTAGGAAAMAAACTGCGAAACTGGAAAACTGCCAAAATGAACCACTTGGAATAGGTGGGAGGCCACCGACATCCATTTGGATCAATACTTGTCTCAAACATGTACCCAAAATKTTCCTCAACCATATACCAAATACATACACCAATATAACCATCAAAATTTATCTACCAATTCATCACTTTATCCATAAACCCAATACCATAAACCATTATATCAAACCATGTTCCACAACCTCACTTTTATACAACCTCTATCTGTAACCTACCTCAACCAAAATCCCTCATCAATTTCGTCATACAAATTGGATTTGTAATTCTGTAATAGACCTGGTGTATATGATCACATACCTGCAAACCTCCCTTAACTTTAACAACAAGAGACTAGCATTTCATCAAACTTTACTTTAGTCTCACATGACTAATTTTGGATTAGTCAACAACCCTAACTTGAAATAATAATAATTGTGTACCTGTAATGAATAAAGATATGAA
Organism: Picea mariana; assembly: GCA_032191745.1. Classification (NCBI taxonomy): domain Eukaryota; kingdom Viridiplantae; phylum Streptophyta; class Pinopsida; order Pinales; family Pinaceae; genus Picea; species Picea mariana. The sequence continues at coordinate 8,613 of JASDQU011246351.1, read as the reverse complement.
AATATTTTATAATGTTCTTCAATGTCTTTTATGCAATTCCTCCAAGTTTCACTACTTGGAACCTCCCAGAAAATGAGTTATAGAAAAAATGACATACCTTGTTGAATTCTGGATTATTATAGAGAGAGACCTTGTAGAGCATGCCCCACATGGAATATTTTCTGTATGGATCTGAAAAATTGTACACAACATAATAAATACTGTACTCTAACCCATACATTTTGTCTTACTGAATTTGGATTTGTTATGAATAAGTTATGACGTTTTTACCAAAAACACATGTTTTAGACTAGTTTCAAGACTAGCCACAAACCCTATTTTCCACGGAGTGTAACTCCCAAAATACAACGACCCACAAGTTGAAATTTTTATCCCTGTCACTTGGATATGTTTTCTCATATTTCACTATTTGAATCGTTGTAGAAAAAAAGTTATTGTGAAAATGGTGAGATGACCTGTAAATAACATACCTTAGAAAACATCTTCAAAATATTGTATCCTCTCTTGAATTTCAGCCTTCTTTACTTCACCTTCCATCTGAAGTTCACCTTATATCTCCTTTGGTTACCTCATTCACTTGTAGATATTTAATATTCTTAATGGATACTAATGGGAGACCCTTGCTCTCTTATTTATACTCTCCAAGTAGCTTCCTCTAGAAGTATCCACTTAACCACTTTCTCCACTTAGCCACTTTGTCCACTTAACCAAATTTGTTCACTTAGCCACTTTTTCCACTTAACCAACTTTGTCCACTTAACCACTTTGTCCACTTAACCACTTCTTGTTGCAACCACTTTATTCTTTAAATACTTTCTCTTTGCAGACACTTTGACTACTTTATTATTTAAATAATTTCTCTTTACTCAAAACTTCTTGTTGCAACTAAATTTTATATAATTGTTCAATTCATAGCTTCTTTTCCCTTAACTAAATTCTTGTTGCAACCACTTTATTACTTTGACTATTCATTCTTCTCATCACAACTACATTACCATAATTACCAAACTCACAACTTCTTGTTGCAACTAATTTATTTTTAATTATTTTCTTAATGCAACAACTATGCCCATGATTAACTCCTAGTTTCACCCACTTTGACTAGTCAACTTATTCTAGGTTTTTTTAGAGTAATTTGACTTCTTTGACCTTCTATGGGCTTCTAGATAACTCATGAGGGTTATCCAACTTCACAAGACCATAACTCTCTAACCTTGAGGAGTTATGTGATGTTCCACATATCACCGGAAATGGCATGAGATGTACTATCCATATAGACAAGTATTACCTACATATACACTGATATTCATTACATTATTCCTCACCAAAACTTGGGTTCCTTACCCATACCTCTAGAAATACGAGACATACTCAAGGGTTGACATCAATGACAACCAACAATCCAAACAAACTTTCCATCGATATAAACCAACTGTCTGACAATCTCCCCCTTTGGCATTGATGGAAACACTTACTCATGATAACATTCATTCTCATACTCCTCATCAATGTTTGTATCTCCCCCCCTGAATGAACTCTCCTTGGGTCTGATCTCCCTGTCTAAATGACTTTGTGATCCAGGTGGATATCGGTGGTCACCCACCTTTTTCAACGGGCTCAAAAAAAAATTCTAATAATTTTGGCAATTTACTATTTTTAGTAGTTTTTAACATCTGGGGCCATTTTGAGGGCCTAAATGAAGGTTTTTCTGGATCGAGCTTCTCCATTATAGCCAAAGGATCTAATTGATCCCCCAAAATGAATCTCCTCGACGATACCTTTCCAATAATATATCGTGCACCATAAACAAAGATCGTATGCCAAAGTTACGCCCTCGGGAAGTTGATACACCAAACTACCCAAAAAAGAGTCCACAAAATTGTTGGCTTTTCATCTTTCGCGGTTAGGGTTTTGGATTTTATTTATGATAAAAAGGAATTTGGAGCCTCATTTTAAAATCATCTTCTCACAGATGTGAGTATCCATCACATCGCTTCTCAGAGATAAGCTGCCACCATTCTAGTGAGTCTTTCACTCTGTATTTTACAGTCTTTGTACATTTTCCCTCATTAATAGAAAATTGTGTATTACTATATATGTGTTTATGGTTGCATCTCTGATACATTTATGTTATAATATTGGATATCTGATAAATCTCTGTACATTTCTTTATTATATCTCCGCTCTCATTTTGTGCCGAAAATAATATGGATCAGTTTGATATTTTCTCTGTGTTTCTAAGCCTATGAGTAATCTCTCTCTCTCTTCATATGAATAATGTACCCCCCTTTAAAAAAGGGTATCACTCTGATGCAACACTGAAGTCATATCACACATTCTTCTCTTGTGACAATCTCTCCCCCTGAAAACATGCCTATGTTCTCTCTCTCCAATCATCTAACTCTCTATCCTTCATCTAATGAATCTCTTTCCATGGAATCATACCTCTATTCTTATCACTTTGTTTAAAAACTTATCTGAATGATATTTCTACCTATCTTTTTTGTTTTGTTTCTCTCTCTTGACTTGTCTACAAGATTTTGTGTAGAAAAAATATAAGTCTTCATGTACCTGCTTCCTTTTGGAGTTATTTTCCCTTGTTGGTTCCTTGTGTAATCAATTGACATATATGAGAATCATTCAAGAATAAGAATTCAAATATTCTTGTATCATTATCATCCATTATAATAATTTTCCTTTGTCTTTGAACCACTCCCAGAACCAATCTATGAATATTGTCATCTCTTTCCATATTGTCCAAGACTCTACTACACAAATATCCATTATTTTGACTTATATGTCACTGTACTATTATGATTTATTCACTACTACAACTGATTAATCTATCATATTGTATTTCTGCTAACTGACTGCTCTGAATCTATCTACTCAAACTCTGCAATATGCTCGAAGGATGGTTGTCTGGTCTATCTCAGCTACCGCATAGAATCCCCATGTCTATTATTCATATTACCTAGGATTCTCTAAGCCATATAGCTTAGAACAATTCTTTCTCTGATGCAGATTCATCATCATCTTCATCGGTAGATTCATCATCTCAATGAACTATGACTTCTTTATTTCTGTTTGTGGATTCATCTTTCACTACAATACCTGAAAGTACAATCTCTTGAACCTATTCATTATTTACCTGTCCTCGTTTTATTTCATTTCTTTTCCAAACCTTTATGTATCTTACATCTTCCTTTTTCTTTGTATATTTTTCTTCATCTCATTTTATTGCCAATCTTGCAATCTCTAGAACCTGCTGTTTTTTCACATGTTCTTCCTATTTTCTTATCCATACTTTCTTATATATGATATCATTGTTCTCTTTCATGGAGTTATCGATCATGCTTCTACAATCATGAGTTATGTGTTGTAACACCATGTTTCCCCCAGTTTGTAAAGATAACTATATTGGCCAAGAACTGTGGAAAACTAAAAAATGTGAATGTGTGATGTAAATGGACTTTGTGAAAAAGGCCGATGAATGTGAATAATATTATGAATATATATATATATATATATATATATATATTGTAGGACTGTTGAGAGGGGATATGTTGAAAAAGAGACCACGATGGCTGAAGAAAGGTGGTGGAAGGCACTTGGAAAGGTGGCATTAACTTCCATTGAAACCAATACCGTATTTGGACTTCACTAGCCCGGAGAACCTAGAGCGGCTCACTGGCCCGAAATAAATTACTCGCAAGGTGGTAGGTAGATGGATCCTTA
>JASDQU011246349.1:2821-25889 GCA_032191745.1 Picea mariana | reverse complement strand
GCGCGAGTTGTGATTGAGCCTATGTGTGATCTCTCTCTAGGTGAGGGAGGTGGAAGTTGTTGGAAGAGGTTTCTTCCAGAGAGTGTCTAGTACCAGCTTCAGGCTCTGAGACTTCGTGATCCAGACTGTTGTCGAGGCCCAAAGAGGGAAGTTAGCACTAATGGACTGTGCTTGTGAAAGTGTATACTCCCGGGCGGACGGCATGTGGGGAATGAGAGTCTGGTAGTAGTGGGCGTAAGATGGCATTCTGGGAAGAATCCTTCCATTGTTGTTACCCTGGGGTGTTCGTGTCTAGATTCTTGTTGACTGTGGTGGATGTGTAGTGTTTGACCCTGTGTGTTGATTCTGAAAATCTGAAACATCCTCTGTCTGAGCATCGAGCCTATGCGTGGAGCCTTGTCCGAAGCCATATCCGTGAGACCATCCGCCATTGTTGAACCGGTTGGAAAGTCGTGTCCGTTTTTCCCTGTTGGTTGTGTGGCCATGTAGTGCTAGACTGCGTGGGGGCTTATTGGCAAGTTGTACAACACTCTCTCCAGGTGAGAGAGGTGATTGAAGTTGGAAGAACAGGTTGTTGGCCTGTGAGCGATTCTCTCCAAGAGAGAGAGTGTACAGAGGAAGGAGAAAACTCCTAGAAGGAACCTTGTAGCTGCCACAAAGGTCAGAGACTTCCGGTCCAGCCTGTTGTTGTAACCCAAAGCAAGGGAGGTTAGTAGCTGAAGGACTGTCCAGGTGACAGAGAAGGTGTATACTCCTGAGGTGGAACAGGCATGTGGGGAATGAGGGTCTGTGGACAGTAAGCGTGAGAGGTTCCTGGGAGAGAATTCCATCCTTGTGGCTGTGTGTTGTTTCCCTGTAACCTCAACCTAGCCTAGGATTCCTTGTCTTGGGGTGGAGCTTAGTCCCAACTCGGGGGTGACCCACTGTTGAGCTAATGAGCAGTGTGGTCTACGGCTGGGAGGTTCGTGGAAGGCCTACACTTGGTTGGTGGAACTGCCACTGTTTCAAAGATAAGTACCTGATTATGTTTTAATCATGTTTTGCATGACTGTGCTGCTTATGTTATCATGAATTCTGCTATGTATATGAATTAATATTAAATAGAATTGATTGTTGATTATGGTAGTAATTCATATGAATACTCTGTGTTGAATGTATTTAATTTGTTTTAAATGCATGCGATTAATTATGAATGAGAATGTGTTATTCCGTGTAGTAACACCTACACGGTAGTGAGTGAAAGGGGTGTTACAGTTTGGTATCAGAGCCAAGGTTTCAACACTGAGCCTAGATGGGCCAGTGGAGCAGTCTTTGGACCAAGAATGCGAGGGGAAAGTGGGTGTGGAAGGCTAATTTCGGACCCTGGTTTGCTCCAAAGTGTCAAGGAGTTACTTGACGAGTTTTTAAGCTCAGGAGGTATAACGGCGTTATGAAACCGCAGCCAGTGTGGTATAAGTCCACAAGGAGAGAGGAATCCACACCAAAAGTGTTGGAGCTTTAGGATCTATTCGGGAGGGAAGGTGAACCCTCGTGACCGTCAGATCTGGAAAGTGTGCACGGGGTTTAAAGCCCTTTGGAGTTGCACAGGAGTGCGAAAATCGCGATACAAGAAATCTCGAATTAGTCAGGACCATCCATCAGAAAGAACGCGTGGAGAGCGATCAACCTTTTGCTGACTCGTAACTTGAATTGGTCAAGGGTGAGTTCATGAGAATTCATGAAACACGAATTCATGATTGGATCATAACCGTCGATCTAAGAGAGATCTGGACCATGAATTGTCCAGGAAGAAATCGACGTTTTGGGGGATGGGAAGTGAGGAGAGGTGAACACCTCCGAAACCTGAAACCCGAAACCCTGAAATCCCGAAACAATCTACACCATAGATCGTGGGGAGAAGAGATTGACCGTTGGATCAAGTAGTTTAGTAGACAGTGATTTCGAGATTTCGGCAAATGGAAGTTCAAGATGTGTGGATGCACGAACTTTCGATGGACGAAACCCCAAAACACCGAAAGGATTTGCGTCGTAGATATGAGAAAGATCTGATCATTGGATTTTACTAGGAATGGACATGGACACATGGAGGTGTACCACATGCCAGTGGGTTGAGAAGAAAAGTGAGAGTGGTGGGACCCGATGACGTCATTAAAAGCGATGTGGACCCTCACGAACATGCCACGTTCCACCGTGGTTGTGGGTGACCATTGTTCTATGTGGGTCCGGAGGGTAAAGTAAATCGAAATTTCGGAAGTTGGGGGTTGGAAAGGAAAGCAAGTCTAAAATCCTCATGGACCGTAACCCTGAAACCCGAAGTCCCGAAGTCCTGAAATCTCCGACGACAGAAGAATCGTAGCGGATTTTAAGGACGACAACTATGTTGTGGGCCTGGAGAATAAGGAAACCGAATTTTCAGAATTCGGGAATTGAAATGATAAAAGGTTGGGAGTCACTGCAAAATGAACTCCTTGGTGCCGAAAACCCAAAGTCTTGGGTACCAAAAACCCGAAGGCCGAAAATCCCGAAATGCCGAAAACAAAAGTTTCGAAAACCTGAATTGCAGAGCCGAGCAGAGCTCGGAAAAGTCGTGAAATTGAAACATTTTCTTAACATCGATTGTTATGAAAGATGAGGAATTGTCAAGAAACAAAGGCCTGACAAATTCTAATCGTCTTCGCATTTGTATTGCAGAAGGTTGACAAGTGCCAGAACTGATTTGAATTGCCACAAAGTGCAAGGAAATGGAAGAGACACATAATTCTTCCAGTTCAGAAAATGAAGCTCAGAAGAGATAGCGTGTAACTTTTGGTATGAAGAGTGTGCATATCCAGCGCAAGGAGTGCTTATAGAGGGAACTTGTTTTAAGTTCGAAAGACTCCAGGAGACAAGCGTAGAGGGTGCCAGGAGGACACCAGAAAGTCTTTTGGAAAACATTGAAGGGTCAAGTCCCTTTGAGACTGATTAAGTTAAAAGATCTGAGAGAAACAGAGCAAGTTCACACTCCGAGCGCAAGTGTGCGGCAAGGTGAAGTTAAAATTTCACTAACCGAAGCTCGGAAAGTAAAACACCATTGAAGCCTTCGAATTATTCGAAATCCTTCAAGTTAGGGAGCAAGTCAATTCTAGAAGAATTGATGCTAAGATATTTGGAAAGAAGTCATTTAGAATTTGAACGAACGGTCAGAATTCTCCATGGAGAACTCCCGAAATCATGGGGACTATAAGATAGCCAGAAGTTGGAAGGTGGTTAATGGATGGAGAAACTCGCCACTCTTGGATCCAGAATAAAGTGGGTCATTGATCGTGGTTGGTTTGAACCGTTGGATCATTTCGTAAATTCAGGGATCGTGAACTTGGAGCGCAGGCCAAATTCTTGGTCACTCCAAGTCCCGAATCACGAAAAGAGATTAACAAGGATAGAATCGGACGGTGGAGTGCTTCCAGGAAGAAGTGCCAAAAACCCGTGAGCTGTTAGATCCATCCAAATGCGAGGAAGATAACGCTAAGAGTCATTTAGTATTCAAAGTCTCACGGGAGGTATTGAACCATTGATCTCAGGGAAGATCGAACCGTTGATTCCTTTCATCGAGAATTCAGAGAATCGAAATTTGGGAGAACAGAGGAAGTTGTTCTCAAAAAACCTGAAACGCAAACTTACGATTCGCGAGGAAAGATCTAGACCATTGAATCACGGTGAGTGTCAGCGGTTGATCTGACACACTTGAATTTCATGAAGACGGAAGAGAACTGCTTTCTAATTTCGTGAACCGTGAAGTCCCGATTCACGAGAAAAAGGATCCACACCGTTGGATTACGAGGAGCTTTGAGTTGTTGGATCTGACTCACGTAGATTTCGAAAAAATAGAGACCGAAAGAAAAGAAGGGGAAACTGTTTTTTGAAACCCCGAAACACGAATTGTCGATTCGCAAGGAATTGACCGGGACCGTCGAACCCGGAAAGCGATGGACCTTTGATCTGAGGCAACATGGATTTAGGAGTTCGGACCTCGGGAGAAAGGAGGAGAGCTAATCCTCGAATTTCGCTAGAGGTCACACCGGTGGAAGTTAAAGGAAGAGATAGGACACGCTAAACTCTTGTTTCAGATTTCGGGGATAGAGAGAGTCGAGGGGGACTTATATCGAAACACCCGATACGTGAAACCCTGAAATGCCTTTTGGATAGGCGCGTGGTCATAGCCAGTGGCCATGTAGGAGAAACTTGTAGGAATCCTGGAAGAATTGAATGCTTCTGGGATCTGCAAGAAAAAGGGTTATAGGGAGAAAGAAGTTGTCGCAATTTGTGGCAGCAAGTATGTTATGGCTTGTTTGGCCAACCCAAGGAAAGAATGCTTGCATGTCACAGGTGTTGTTGGTAATTTTGCTACCTCATGAAGGAAGCAACAGAGAGATGAAGCACTAGTTATAAGTCTGATAAAAGAAGCATGAAAGATTCTACTGCTATCAGATATTCAAGTAGTATAATTTTTAATGGCAATCATGCAGGTATGAGTTTTATCACTCTTTTTGCATAATTGTTGAAAGGAAATTATGGTAAGAATTTCCTCAGCTAGAGCTATGTTATTAAATCACATGATTATATTATTTGAATGCATACCACTAGATGTGGTAAAGGCTGTAGGCCTGTGTTAATTCAAATCTTTTTAGCTTCTGAATGCACACATCGACATAGTAGAATGTCATGTTAATTTGGTTATGGGGTAATAACCAAAGAATTAAAAGATAAGAACTTGTTACAAGAATGAATGCCATAAAGCTAGTCATGTATGAGACCAGGACATGGTTGGATATGGCAAGGTTTATATATGGAAAGATTATGAGCCACACCAGGTACTAGAAGCTTCCTACTTTTAAATAAGCTTGGGCTGCAACCTTTTTGCTAACACTAATGAATACCGCAGAATTATCTTCTTGGTGTAGTGTTCAGGTCGGAAAGGAAGGCATCCAGTTAATTGGAAAGATAATGGGAAGTGTATGGAGAATGTGGCAAAACATTGGCCAGAATTCCAACCCATGGATGGTGAGATACATGACTGAGATAGATAGCATTATGTAATTCAATGCAAGGTGCACTGAATAAGAATGCCTTGAGAATCACACTCATGCATAATAAGTGATAGAATTGCATACTAAGTGCAATGGTTGAATATGTTTGGTAAGTACATGCATATATATTATTGCATGGAAATAATTATGCTGACGGATGAAATGTTGCTAACCCCTGAAATTGAGAACATTTCAGGAACTGTTAAACATTGCAACAGGAAAGTTACAAGCCAGGTAGTCACCGGAATGGAGACTACATAAAATTTTGTGTTCAGAAAATTGAAATAATGAACTTACTGTTGTTAACTGTGGACATGCATATGCATAGAATGACGAGTCATTCTATTGGTCAAGTTGTTTGGTAATTGTGATTGAATTTCCAGGTGCATAAATTCTAAGATTATTGCATAAGATGTTGTACATATTGAATTATGATGTATAGAAAATACTGACAATTTGTTGACGGTATGCAAGATGAAGTCTTGCAGGAAAATTGTAGGCAGGTTTGTGCCTGTGGAAAAATCACAGGGATGACTACATTCATAATGTGGCAACAGCCAAGATGAATCATGAAATAGGATGTCATGTTTTGGGAATAAAAGTTGAATTTCCTTTCGAATTAATTGGAATTCCTAAATGAATTCTTGTATGTTCTCTCATGATAACTGCATGTGGTTGATTTAGATGAGATGATGCTGATAAAAGTTAAAATGTTGGCTACAAAGAGTATATCGGGAAGATGTTGTTTGGAAACCTTTGAGGGCAGTTGGAACTCCTGGAGCCACGGTGCTCTAAGAATTCCGGTCCGGCCTGTTGCTAAGCCCAAGGAAGGGAGGTGTAGCACCGATGGACTGTGCTTTTGAAGGTGTATACTCTCGGGTGGACATGCATGTGGGGAATGAGAGACCGTTGGTTGGAGCACTGCCGAGGTTTGAATGGTTGGAGTGTTGTTGAGGTCTGGTACCTTGGCCTAGACCATGTGGATAAGGATTGTGGACCATGGCTATCTTGGGAAGCCATTTCCCGATGGAGTCATAGCTCTGCTCTGGGGTGGAAGGTCTCTCAATCAAAAGATAAGTACAATTCTCTATTTATTCTATGTTGTTTATGTTGTATACAGTTTTAATGTTATTGAATTTGTTTGTATATACATACATATACATTGAATATATGGTTGCATTACTGCATCCATGACTGTACCTAAGGTGTCTCATATTTCATTACTTAAGAAATATATATACCTGATGCTAATGATGTAATCGATTGGAATATGATTCAGGTGGAACCAGAAAGTGTCCTGCAAGTGCATCAAGTGCGCACATTGGACAGGAAAATAAAACAACTCTGGAATCGAGCTATTGAGCTTGTAAAGGTCCAGTGGACTAGGTACGGTGCCGAGGACGTGACATGGGAGCATGAGGATGCTATACGGTCGTAATACCCGCATATTTTTTAAGATTTTGGAAATCTTGTTGATGTTGTGTGAAAGTTGCACTGAGGACAGTGCAAAAATAAGGGAGGGGGATTGTAATGTCCCCAAGGCCGAGCCCTGATGTAAAGCTTGCATTAGGAATTGTAAGTATGTTTTAGTAGGCTGGTGAGCCAAGCTTATATAAGTTGGGGGCTTATGTGATTATTAGGCCAGGGAGCCTAAGTGTTGAAGGCCAAGAACCTGCTTTTATATATGTAATCATGCAGAGCATTAATAAAAATATAAACACCGCCGCGTGTAGGCCGACAAGATGAATGAGTGATGGGGGACTAAGCTTCCACAAAGTGGGCAAGGGATTAGGGGTTGGAAGGTGGGAAGAGGGGCTAAGTGTTAAGCATAGGGGCTTAAGCCTTGGGAGTAATATTTTAATATTATTCCAAAAGATATGTGTATTATATGTTTTAACCTAAGTCCTTTTGGAAGAACATGTGATTTCCAAATGCTGGGAGGAATGCATGCTAAAGGAGGCATGCAGTCACATGGGGGACAAGTGTCAATCTTGGCGTATGCAATAAAAGGCTGAGATGAGCCATGTTGGGGGTTTCCTCCTCAATTCTACCTGACCATCGGAGCGTGAACTCGTCCGACCTCTGTAAGAGATACCCTTGTGCACTTTGAACCGAAAAGGCCAGTGTTTATATTTGCTTCTGGAAGGCTGGACACCCTTTCGGTTGAGAACCATTAAGTCTGTGTCGACCCCTGCGGGAATTACTCATCATGCATTCCCGTGAACCATCATTGTGAGGCCTCAAGCCATTGTTGAGCTTGTTTGAGAGGCCGTGTTTGTATTTCCAGTTGGCTATGCTGACCACGTAGAGCTGGTCTGTGCGTGGCTTGATGGCCAGCGCGAGTTTTGATTGAGCCTGTGTGTGATCTCTCTCTAGGTGAGGGAGGTGGAATTTGTTGGAAGAGGTTTCTTCCAGAGAGTGTCCAGCACTAGCTTCAGGCTCTGAGACTTCCTGATTTGGCCTGTTGCTGAGGCCCAGAGAGGGAGGTTAGCACCGATGGACTGTGCTTGTGAAGGTGTATACTCCCAGGTGGAATAGGCATGTGGGGAATGAGAGTCTGGTAGTAGTGGGCGTAAGATGGCATCCTAGGAAGAATCCTTCCATTGTTGCTGCCCTGGGGTGTTCGTGTCTAGATTCCTATTGACTATGGTGGACGTGTAGTGTTTGACCCTGTGTGTTGATTCTGAAAATCTGAAACATCCTCTGTCTGAGCGTTGAGCCTATGCATGGAGCCTTGTCCGAAGCCATATCCGTGAGACCATCCGCCATTGTTGAACCAGTTGGAAAGCCGTGTCCGTTTTTCCCCATTGGTTGTGTGGCCATGCAATGCTAGACTGCATGGGGGCTTGTTAGCCAGTTGTACAACACTCTCTCCAGGTGAGAGAGGTGATTGAGGTTGGAAGAACAAGTTGTTGGCCTGTGAGCGATTCTCTCCAGGAGAGAGAGTGTAAAGAGGAAGGAGAAAACTCCTGGAAGGAACCTTGTAGCTGCCATAGATCCTAGAGACTTCCAGTCCGGCCTGTTGCTGTAACCCAAGGCAAGGGAGGTTAGCAGCCGAAGGACTGTCCAGGTGACAAAGAAGGTGTATGCTCCTGGGGTGGAACAGGCATGTGGGGAATGAGGGTCTGTGGGCAGTGAGCGTGAGAGGTTCCTGGGAGAGAATTCCATCATTATGGTTGTGTGTTGTTTCCCTGTAACCTCAACCTAGCCTAGGATTCCTTGTCTTGGGGTGGAGCTTAGTGCCAGCTCTGGGGTGACCCAATGTTGAGCTGATGAGCAGTGCGGTCTATGGCTGGGAGGTTCGTGGAAGGCCTGCACTTGGTTGGTGGAACTGCAACTGTTTCAAAGATAAGTACCTGATTATGTTTTAATCATGTTTTGCATGACTGTGCTGCTTATGTTATCATGAATTCCGCTGTGTATATGAATTAATATTAAATAGAATTGATTGTTGATTATGGCAGTGATTCATATGAATACTCTGTGTTGAATGTATTTAATTTATTTTAAATGCATGCGATTAATTATGAATGAGAATGTGTTATTCCGCATAGTAACACCTACATGGTAGTGAGTGAAAGGGGTGTTACAGTTTGGTATCAGAGCCAAGATTTCGACACTGAGCCTAGATGGGCCAGTGGAGCGGTCTTTGGACCGAGAATGCGAGGGGAAAGTGGGTCTGGAAGGCCAATTTCTGACCCTGGCTTGCTCCAAAGTGTCAAGGAGTTACTTCATGAATTTTTAAGCTTAGGAGGTATAGTGGCGTTATGAAACCGCAACCAGTGTGGTATAAGTCCACAGGGAGAGAGGACTCCACACCAGAAGTGTTGGAGCTTTAGGATCTGTTTGGGAGGGAAGGTGAAGCCTCGTGACCGTCAGATTTGGAAAGTGTGCACGGGGCTTAAAGCCCTTTGGAGTTGCATAGGAGTGCGGAAATCACGATACACGAAATCCCGAATTAGTTAGGACTGTCCATCAGAAAGAACGCGTGGAGAGCGATCAACCTTTTGCGGACTCGTAACTTGAATTGGTCAAGGGTGAGTTCGTGAGAATTCACGAAATGCGAATTCATGATTGGATCATAACCGTCGATCTAAGAGAGATCTGGACCATTAATTGTCCAGGAAGAAATTGACGTTTTTGGGGATGGGAAGTGAGGAGAGGTGAACACCTCCGAAACCCAAAACCTGAAACCACGAAATCCCGAAACAATCTACACCGTAGATCGTGGGGAGAAGAGATTGAGCGTTGGATCAATTAGTTTAGTAGACAATGATTTCGAGATTTCGGCAAATGGAAGTTCAAGATGTGTGAATGCACGAACTTCCGATGCCCGAAACCCCGAAACATCGAAAGGATTTGCGTCGTAGATCTAAGAAAGATATGACCGTTGGATTTTACTAGGAATGGACGTGGACACATGGAGGTGTACCACGTGCCAGTGGGTTGAGAAGAAAAGTGAGAGTGGTGGGACCCGATGATGTCGTTAAAAGCAACGTGGACCCTCATGAATGTGCCACGTGCCACCATGGTTGTGGGTGACCACTGTTCTATGTGGGTCCGGAGGGTAAAGTAAATCGGAATTTTGAAGTCGAGGGTTGGAAAGGAAAGCAAGTCTAAAATCCTCGTGGACCGAAACCCCGAAACCCGAAGTCCCGTAGTCCCGAAATCTCCGAAGACAGAAGAATCGTAGCGGATTTTAAGGACGACAACTATGTTGTGGGCCTGGGGAATAAGGAAACCGAATTTTCGAAATTCGGGAATTGAAATGATAAAAGGTTGGGAGTCATTGCAAAATGAACTCCCTGGTGCCGAAAACCCGAAGTTCCGGGTATCGAAAACCCGAAGTCCGAAAATCCCTAAATGCCGAAAACGAAAGTTTCGAAAACCCAAAAATTGCAGAGCCGAGCAGAGCTCGGAAAAGTCATGAAATTGAAACATTTTCTTAACATCGATTGTTATGAAAGATGAGGAATTGTCAAGAAACAAAGCCCTGAAAAATTGTAATCGTCTGCGCATTTGTATTGCAGAAGGTTGACGAGTGCCAGAACTGATTTGAATTGCCACAAAGTGAAAAGAAATGGAAGAGACACATAATTCTTCCAGTTCAAAAAATGAAGCTCAGAAGAGATAGCGTGGAACTTTTGGTATGAAGAGTTCGCATATCCAGCGCAAGGAGTTCTTATAGAGGGAACTTGTTTTAAGTTCGAAAGACTCTAGGAGACGAGCATAGAGGGTGCCAGGAGGACACCAAAAAGTCTTTTGGAAAACACTGAAGGGTCAAGTCCCTTTGAGACTGATTCAGTTAAAAGCTCTAAGAGAAACAGAGCAAGTTCACACGCTGAGCGCAAGTGTGCGGCAAGGTGAAGTTAAAATTTCACTAACCGAATCTCGGAAAGGAAAACACCATCGAAGCCTTCGAATTATTCGAAATTCTTCAACTTAGGGAGGAATTCAATTCTAGAAGAATTGATGCTAAGATATTTGGAAAGAAGTCATTTAGAATTTGAACGAACGGTCAGAATTCTCCGTGGAGAACTCGCGAAATCATGGGGACCATAAGATAGCCAGAAGTTGGAAGGTGGTTAATGGATGGAGAAACTCGCCACTCTAGGATCCAGAATAAAGTGTGTTATTGATCGTGGTTGGTTTGAACCATTGGATCATTTCGTAAATTCAGGGATCGTGAACTTGGAGCGCAGGCCAAATTCTTGGTCACTCCAAGTCCCGAATCGCGAAAAGAGATTAACAAGGATAGAATCGGACGGTGAAGTGCTTCCAGGAAGAAGTGCCAAAAAACCGTGAGCCGTCGAATCCAGCAAAATGTGAGGAAGATAACGCTAAGATTCATTCAGTACTCGAAGTCTTACAGGAGCTATTGAACCGTCGATCTCAGGGAAGATCGAACCATTGATTCCTTTCATCGGGAATTCAGAGAATCGAAAGTTGGGAGAACAGAGGAAGTTGTTCTCAAAAATCCTGAAATGCAAACTTACGATTCGCGAGGAAAGATCTAGACCATTGAATCACGGTGAGTGTCAGCCGTTGATCTGACACACTTGAATTTCATGAAGACGAAAGTTGAAAGAGGGAAGAGAACTGCTTTCTAATTTCGCGAACCGTGACGTCCCGATTCACGAGAAAAAGGATCCACACCATTGGATTACGAGGAGCTTTGAGTTGTTGGATCTGACTCACATAGATTTTGGAAAACTAGAGACCGGAAGAAAAGAAGGGGAAACTGTTTTTCAAAACCCCAAAACGTGAATTGTCGATTCGTGAGGAATTGACCGGGACCGTCGAACCTGGAAAGCTGTGGACCTTTGATCTGAGGCAACAGGGGTTCGGGAGTTTGGACCTCGGGAGAAAGGAGGAGAGCTAATCCTCAAATTTTTCTAGAGGTCATGTCGGTGGAAGTTAAAGGAAGAGCTAGGACGCCCTAGACTCTTGTTTCAGATTTCGGGGATAGAGAGAGTCGAGGGTGACTCATATCGAAACACTCGATACGCAAAATCCTGAAACGCCTTTTGGATAGGCGTGTGGTCATAGCTAGTGGCCATGTAGGACAAACTTGTAGGAATCCTGGAAGAATTGAATGCTTCTGGGATCCGCAAGAGAAAGGGTTATAGGGAGAAAGAAGTTGCTGCAATTTGTGGCAGCAAGTATGTTATGGCTTGTTTGGCCAGCCCAAGGAAAGAATGCTTGCATGTCGCAGGTGTTGTTGGTAATTTTGCTACCTCATGAAGGAAGCAACAAAGAGCTAAAGAGATGGTTATAACTATGATAAAAGAAGCATGAAAGCTTCTACTGCTATCAGATATTCAGGTAGTATCATTTTTAATGGAAGTCATGCAGGTATGAGTTTTATCACTCTTTTTGCATAATTGTTGAAAGAAAATTGTGGTAAGAATTTCCTTAGCCAGAGCTATGTTATTAAATCACATGATTATATTATTTGANGTTAATTTGGTTATGGGGTAATAACCAAAGAATTAAAAGATAAGAACTTGTTACAAGAATGAATGCCAGAAAGCTAGTCATGTATGATACCAGGACATGGTTGGATATGGCAAGGTACATATATGGAAAGATTATGAGCCACACCAGGTACTAGAAGTTTCCTACTTTTAAATAAACTTGGGCTGCAACCTTTTTGCTAACACTAATGAATACCGCAGAAATATATTCTTGGTGTAGTGTTCGGGTCGGAAAGGAAGGCATCCAATTAATTGGAAAGATAATGGGAAGTGTATGGAGAATGTTGCAAAACATTGGCCAGAATTCCAACCCATGGATAGTGAGATACATGACTGAGATAGAGAGCATTATGTAATTCATAATAAGTGATAGAATTGCATACTAAGTGCAATGGTTGAATATGTTTAGTAAGTACATGCATATATATTATTGCATGGAAATAATTATGCTGACGGATGAAATGTTGCTAACCCCTGAAATTGAGAACATTTCAGGAACTCTTAAACATTGCAACAGGAAAGTTACAAGCCAGGTAGTCACCAGAATGGAGACTACATAAAATTCTATGTTGATAAAATTGAAATAATGAACTTACTGTTGTTAACTGTGGACATGCATATGCATAGAATGACGAGTCATTCTATTGGTCAAGTTGTTTGGTAATTGTGATTGAATTGCCAGGTGCATAAATTCTAAGATTATTGCATAAGATGTTGTACATATTGAACTATGATGTACAAAAAATACCGACAATTTGTTGGCAGTATGCAAGATGAAGTCTTGCAGGAAAATTGTAGGAAGTTGTGTGCCTGTGGAAAAATCACAGGGATGACTACATTCATAATGTGGCAACAACCAAGATGAATCATGAAATAGGATGTCATGTTTTGGGAATAAAAGTTGAATTTCCTTTCGAATTAATTGGAATTCCTAAATGAATTCTTGTATGTTCTCTCATGATAACTTCATGTGGTTGATGCAGATGAGATGATGTTGATAAAAGTTAAAATGTTGGCTACAAAGAGTATCTCGGGAAGATGTTGTTTGGAAACCTTTGAGGGCAGTTGGAACTCCTGGAGCCACGGTGCTCTAAGACTTCCGGTCCAACCTGTTGCCAAGCCCAAGGAAGGGAGGTGTAGCACCGATGGACTGTTCTTGTGAAGGTGTATACTCTCGGGTGGACAGGCATGTGGGGAATGAGAGACAGTTGGTTGGAGTACTGCCGAGGTTTGAATGGTTGGAGTGTTGTTGAGGTCTGGTACCTTGTCCTAGACCATGTGGATAAGGATTGTGGACCATGGATATCTTGGGAAGCCATTGTCCGATGGAGTCATAGCTCTGCTCCAGGGTGGAAGGTCTCTCAATCAAAAGATAAGTACAATTCTCTATTTATTCTATGTTGTTTATGTTGTATACAGTTTTAATGTTATTGAACTTGTTTGTATATACATACATATACATTGCATATATGGTTGCATTACTACATCCATGATTGTATCTAAGGTGTCTCATATTTCATTACTTAAGAAATATATATACCTGATGCTAATGATGTAATCAATTGGAATATGATTCAGGTGGAACCAGAAAGTGTCCTGCAAGTGCATCCTGTGCGCATATTGGACAGGAAAATAAAACAACTTCGGAATCGAGCTATTGAGCTTGTAAGGGTCCAGTGGACCTAGTACGGTCCTGAGGATGTGACATGGGAGCATGAGGATGCTATACGGGCATAATACACTCATATTTTTGAAGATTTTGGAAATCTTGTTGATGCTGTGTGAAAGTTGCACTGAGGAGAGTGCAAAAATAAGGGAGGGGGATTGTAATGTCCCCAAGGCCGAGCTCTGATGTAAAGCTTGCATTATGAATTGTAAGTATTTTTTAGTAGGCTGGTGAGCCAAGTTTATATAAGCTGGGGGATTATGTGATTATTAGGCCAAGGAGCCTAAGTGTTGAAGGCCAAGAGCATGCTTTTATATATGTAATCATGCAGATCATTAATAAAAATATAAACACCGCCGCGTGTAGGCCGACATGATGAATGAGTGATGGGGGACTAAGCTTCCACAGAGTGGGCAAGGGATTAGGGGTTGGAAGGAGGGAAGATGGGCTAAGTGTTAAGCCTAGGGGCTTAAGCCTTGGGAATAATATTTTAATATTATTCCAAAAGATATGTGCATTATATGTTTTAACCTAAGTCCTTTTGGAAGGACATATGATTTCCAAATGGTGGGAGGAACACATGTTGAAGGAGGCATGCAGTCGCATGGGGGACAAGTGTCAACCTTGGCACATGCAATAAAAGGCTGAGACGAGTCGTGCTGGGGGGTTCCTCCTCCATTCTACCCAACCATCAGAGCGTGAACTCGTCCGACCTCTGCAAGAGATACCCTCGTGCACTCTGAACCGAAAAGGCCAGTGTCTGTATTTTCTTCTGGAAGGATGACACCCTTTCGATTGTGAACCGTTAAGTCTATGTCGACCCCTGCGGGAATTACTCATCATGCATTCCCATGAACCATCACTGTGAGGCCTCGAGCCATTGTTGAGCCTGTTTGAGAAGCCGTGTTTGTATTTCCAGTTGGCTATGGTGACCATGCAGAGCTGGACTGCACATGGCTTGATGGCCAGCGCGGGTTGTAATTGAGCCTGTGTGTGATCTCTCTCTAGGTGAGGGAGGTGGAAGTTGTTGGAAGAGGTTTCTTCTAGAGAGTGTCCAGCACCATCTTCAGGCTCTGAGACTTCCTGATCCAGCCTGTTGCCGAGGCCCAGAGAGGGAGGTTAGCACCAATGAAATGTTCTTGTGAAGGTGTATACTCTCGGGTGGAACAGGCATGTGGGGAATGAGAGTCTGGTAGTAGTGGGCGTAAGATGGCATCCTGGGAAGAATCCTTCCATTGTTGTTGCCTTGGGGTGTTCGTGTCTAGATTGTTGTTGACTGTGGTGGATGTGTAGTGTTTGACCCTGTGTGTTGATTCTGAAAATCTGAAACATCCTCTGTCTGAGCGTCGAGCCTATGCATGGAGCCTTGTACGGAGCCATATCCGTGAGACCATCCGCCATTGTTGAACTGGTTGGAAAGTCGTGTCTGTTTTTCCCCGTTGGTTGTGTGGCCATGCAATGCTAGACTGTGTGGGGGCTTGTTGGCAAGTTGTACAACACTCTCTCCAGGTGAGAGAGATGATTGAGGTTGGAAGAACAGGTTGTTGGCCTGTGAGCGATTCTCTCCGGGAGAGAGAGTGTACAGAGGAAGGAGAAAACTCCTGGAAGGAACCTTGTAGCTGCCATAGAGCCAAGAGACTTTCGGTCCAGACTGTTGTTGTATCCCAAGGCAAGGGAGGTTAGCAGCCGAAGGACTATCTAGGTGACAGAGAAGGTTTATACTCCTGGGGTGGAACAGGCATGTGGGGAATGAGGGTTTGTGGGCAGTGAGCATGAGAGGTTCCTGGGAGAGAATTCCATCCTTGTGGTTGTGTGTTGTTTCCTTGTAACCTCAACCTAGCCTAGGATTCCTTGTCTTGGGGTGGAGCTTAGTCTCAGCTCGGGGGTGACCCACTGTTGAGTTGATGAGCAGTGCGGTCTATGGCTGGGAGGTTCGTGGAAGGCCTGCACTTGGTTGGTGGAACTTCCACTGTTTCAAAGATAAGTACCTGATTATGTTTTAATCATGTTTTGCATGGCTGTGCTGCTTATGTTATCATGAATTCCGTTGTGTATATGAATTAATATTAAATATAATTGATTGTTGATTATGGCAGTAATTCATATGAATAATCTGTGTTGAATGTATTTAATTTGTTTTAAATGCATGCGATTAATTATGAATGAGAATGTGTTATTCCACGTAGTAACACCTACACGGTAGTGAGTGAAAGGGGTGTTACAATTGTGTTAGAGTTAAGGTGTTTTAGCTCTAACTCCATCAATGGCACATTGGGTTATGTTTCAAGGAGGCTTCCCCATGGGCCATTGGGAATAGACGCTCTTTACAGGGGCTTTCCGTCTCGTATAGAATAATCACTTTTTCAGAGGAGATTAATTTTCCCAATGGTGGGTACCACAGGAAAATGATTTAAATTTCCATGCACACATCTTTCAAACAACCCTTCCGACTTTGGAAAGTTAAAAAGGACTTCTCCCTTCAATAAAGGGCAGTACAAAGACTCTAATAACATCTCTCCTTGAAAGAGAAGATAAAACTCCAAATTAGTGAGAGTTGCTTTCAACTTGTGAATTTCTTACATCTTGAAAGTGATGTTGACAAGTTTTCTGATGAAGAAGAACGACTTTGTTCACGTTACGAATATATCTTATCTCTTCTTGGAAATTGTGGATAGTTAAATTCCTAGCCTTATCTCTTCTCATAAAATGTGGAGAAAAAATTAAAAAACGATCTTGTCTAACAATTTTTTTGTTAGATTTCGGATAAATATCCACAGAAAATCATCGAAGAATAGTCATTGCCTAGAATGTTTAAACTATGTTTGGTAGCCAAATGTTCAGAGGCATTGTGTTAGAGTTAAGGTGTTTTATCTCTAACTCCATCGATGGCACACTGGGTTATGTTTCAAGGAGGCTTCCCCGTGGGCCGCTGGGAATAAACGATCTTTCCAGGGGCTTTCCGTCTCGTAGAGAACAATCACTTTTTCAGAGGAGATTAATTTTCCCAATGGTGGGTACCACAGGAAAATGATTTAAATTTCCATCCACACATATTTCATACAACCCTTCCGACTTTGGAAAGTTAAAAAGGACTTTACCCTTCAATAAAGGGCAGTACAAAGACTTTAGTAGCATCTCTCCTTGAAAGAGAAGATAAAACTTATGAATTTCTTACATCTTGAAAGTGAGAGTCGCTTTCAACTTATGACTTTCTTACATCTTGAAAGTGACGTTGACAAGTTTTAGAGTTAGGGTGTTTTAGCTCCTCCATCGATATACCTATAATGATTAGTAAATATTATGGGATTGTAATAGGGAAAAAGGCGATGGAACAATGGGTTACATTTCAAGGAGGCTTGCCCGTGGGCCGCTGGGAATAGACACTCTTTCCAGGGGCTTTCCGTCTCTACGTAGAGAATAATCACTTTTTCAGAGGAGATTAATTTTCCCAGTGGTGGGTACCAGAGGAAAATGATTTAAATTTCCATCCACACATCTTTCATACAACCCTTCCGACTTTGGAAATTTAAAAATGACTTCACCCTTTATGATTTAAATTTCCATCCTCATATCTTTCATACAACCCTTCCAACTTTGGAAAGTTAAAAAGGACTTCACCCTTCAATAAAGCGAAGTACAAAGATTCTAATAACATCTCTTCTCGAAAGAGAAGATAAAACTCAATTGTAGCTAATTTTCATCTTTAGGACAGGTTGTTGTGCCATCTGGGTCATTTCTGTGTTCCATCAAGTGAGCGCACGAAGCTGATTTTGGAAGCCCATTATAGTCAGGTGGCAGGACACTTCGACGTAGAAAAGGCAGTGACAGTACTGCAGAAATATTTCTAATGGTCGAAACTTCGACAGGATGTGAGCAAGTATATCAGGTCCTGCACTGCCCGTGCTATTGCCAAACCGACCACTAAGAAACAAGGCATGTACACCCCTTCGCCTACTCCTGACAGGCCATGGGAACCATCTCAATGGACTACATGTCAAGCCTTTCGTCCACCAAGAGGGGAAATGACTGTGTTTTTGTGGTTGTTGATCGCTTTTCCAACATGGTGATTATGGCCGCCTGTAAGAAGAGCATCACAATAGAGGCCACTGCCAAGCTCTTCTTTGAATGAGTATGGGTACATTTTATAATCCCACAAACCATTGTCTCATATCAGGACAGTCGGTTCCTCAGCACATTCTTGTCAATCCTCTAGTCACTACTAGACACCAAGCTCACCAAATCCACTGCTTTCCATCCCGATATAGATGGCTAAATTGAGGTCATCAATCAAATGATTGTGCATATCCTCCACATGTACAATTCCAAGCACCTCTGCACATGGGATGAGAGTCTTCCCTATGTTCAACATAGCTACAACCGAGCCCTACATAGCGTAACTGACCACATCCTCTTTCAGGTGGGGTTGTGATTCCAACCATTGGGTCCCATGGATGTTGCACTACCCCTTGCAGCCACCTCAACCAACTCATCCCCTCCTCCAACTAAATATGACAAAGCCACCTGGTTCATTGAGCGGATCCAACACATCTGCCAACAAGTTCAGGATATTTTATAGAAGTACAAGCAACACCATGATCAACACTGGGTACCACATAAGTTTCAGGTGGGAGACAAATTTTGGTTGCACTTGCAGAAAGAACGCCTTACAGGGCCCCATCAGAAGCTTCACCCACTCCATTATGGACCTTACACCATCACCAAGGCTATGGGAGACAATGATTTTGAGCTCAACATTCCCCCCTTCCTTGGCCTGCACCCAGTGTTCAACGTGGCTCTCATTTGGCCATATTTTCCACCAATATTGGACACCTCAGAGATAGAAGAACAATTGACACCAACAGAGCTCAACCCTGAATGCATGCAACAAGCATCCAGTGATCAGATTGTGTACACATAGGCCAAGGGCACTTGACAACAAAGGATCCAACTTTATAAAGTTGTCAAAGTAGGGCAACTCCTGCACCAAGGAAAGTGGCTCACCCGGGCCCAAATTCAACAAAAATATCCCCATCTGATGGGGTAAATCAATGCAATGGAGATCATTGCTTCCTAAGGGGGGAATATTGATCTAGATGGATGTCAATGGCCTCCCACCTATTTCAACTGGTTCATTTTGGCAGTTTTTTCCTAGTTTTTGAGTCCCCGACTTCCAGGGCCATTTTGAGGCCCTAAACAACGTTTTTAGGGCTCACCGCAGTCAAACTATAGACATAGTTAGATTTTGATGGAAACATGTACAATCCTCAGATAGACCTTTCCAACGGGCTATCATGCACCTAAAACGAAGATCGTATGCAGAAGTTACGACCCCAGGAAGTTGATGTACTAGCTTACCTCAACGGGCTCACATGAATTTTGGCGCTTAGTCTCCTAGGGTTAGGTTTTTGATGTCTAGGGTTTTGGCATTCATGTTTATTGTAAAAAGGATTTCAGAGCCTCATTGTACTCATCTTCTTGCGAATGAGCGAAACCATCACATCTCTTCTCAGAGATAAGACGCCACCATTCCAGCAAGCTTGTTTTCTGCTGCATTTTATAGTTTCAGTTTATTTCCTTATTAAATAGAAACCAATTTTATTGTATCTCTGTTATTCTGTGTTAAGCATATTTTAATAATTTGTATTCATTTTGTTATGCTCATAAAATATGAATCAGATGTGGTGTTTAGATGACTCCACAATCTATTTGATTAATAAGTTGTTATTACAAAAATGTTGACCATTTATTTTCATGACAAAGTGAATAGAAGACCATTCCATAGTACTTACAAGGACTCATTAACAATCATAGGATTTCATAAAAAGTAATAGACAACAATCCTAACTCATTATCAAACCTATTTACTCAACATGTTTCATCAAGTACACATGAAACTCAGATAATCCATAAACAATTCTCATAAAAACTTTCAAAACACATCAATTGAAAGTATTTAAATGGCTATATAATTAAATATTTTGAGAAAAAATTGATACAAGGGTGGGATAATAAGGGATTTTAATGAACGAAAGGACAAAGAAAAGATGAGAAAAATAAGGCAAATTTGGGGCTTATCACACTTTCATTGGCCACTATATGTTTTCCAACATTCCCTCTGATCTCTTGTTGTTCTTCTACACAAATTTTCCTTAAATCACAAGATATGAAGTAGGTTAACCCTTCCTCGTGATAATATCCTAAATATTTGATGATATATTCCCATATTTCCACTCAATAGTAGTGTCATCCTCTCTTAATCCCATCCAATCCTAAATGGGGTGTAGTAAGAGTGGAAATTGAAATTTCAACCCTACCTTATTCTACATAATCCTGTAGAGTTCCTCAGTATATAACTCTTCCATGAACAAGGTTGTCCAAAGTCCTAGAAATGGATGAGGTTCTCTTATATGTAGCCTCTTTGTCAATTCATCCCATTAGCACACTACACCAACTTCTTTCTAGATTTCACTATCACTTTGTTGTAATTTTCCAATGCTTCTAACTACCTTTTCTCTCAAACAAGGAATACTTTAGGGTCCACCGCCATCTTAATATGATTCACCCATAATTCTTTAGGTTTTGTATGTTCTACTCTAACCAAAAACTTAATTTCCATCTCTTCAACCTTGGATTTCCTCATCTCTTCAATTTAACCTATTTTGCTCAGTTTGCAATGAAGGGATGAAAGCCCTCAACTATACATTTTCCACATAAGGATTAGGAGACCATTTTTGTAACTAGGAAATTATTTCAATCAAGAATTTAAACCATTATTCTTTCAAGTACAATGCATATACCCTAGATATTGGTTTACAAGACAACATTTCTGCTACATATTTCACTACCCTCTTAGTCATGCCTGTCAATATAATCACCTCATTAACCTTCCCCCAATCACTTTTAATACTTTCAACAATACCTTCTTCAAATTGGAGTTTTCATTCCTTAATTATTTCATATTGGCTACATATTCTACAAAAGAAATGGAAAGCCATTCTTTCAATGAAGAATATACATGTTCTTTCTCATCGACTCAATTAACTCCTTGGCCTTGTGCTTATACAATTATTCTCCACCTTGTAGTCTCAACTCATAAAATAAGGATTTGATTCATCAATTCCTCAACCTCTCTGGTTGGCATAATTTCTCTGGTAAACATGGTGGGTGCAACATTTATCTTCAATTTTAGGAACCTAAACACTACACTCTCATAGATGTTACCAATTCTAGATCAAGAGTTTCTGTGTCTCCCACTTCTTCAACTATAGGTATTCCAAAACCCATTAAAATAACAAGATCATCTTGTTGATGAGAGTCTCCAATGTTAATTATGGGGTCAAAAACCTATGCCAAGGAACCTACTTCACCGAACTTAGGGAGTTTTGCTATAGATTTATTAGTAGGATTGGCTCCTTGTGTTTCTCTCAATTACTTCTCCATTAAGTATGGATATGTGGTTAAGGGTTTTCTTTAATGACTATCGTAGGTTCTGCAACCTATTCATTTTGAGAAAATTTGGCCTTAGTCTATGTTCTAGCATATTGCTTAGAAATTATTGCAAGTTGTTTCCTCTAAAACACATTTACTACTAGAAATTTGATTAATCCATGGTGTACAAGGGCACAATTTCTCCCACTGTACGCCCTTGTAAACATCCTATGCAATGTTGTAACAAGAAGAAAGGTATGTTGATGAATTGTTGGTTTCTTAAATGCACCAACAATTTAAAATGTTAGGTGAGCATGACATTGTGTCACCTCTCATAAGTAATATAAGGCATGATATGCAATGCAACCTCATCTTAGAGTGCAGTTAATGTATCTCTTTTCATTGCCCTGCCAGTTTCTTCCATTGATTCTATAGCATGCAAAAAATTATGTTTCACCTCATGGGATCTAGTTTTGTTTTTAAACCATTTCTCTCCTAAAGATGATAGATCAATCGCATTGAAAATGCGATATTCTATAAAATTTATGGTAACACCTTTGACTATAGTAACATTTCCTCTTAATTGTTGAGTGAACTCTATAGTAACAAAGTGGCTATAAACTTGGAGTCTATTGGAGAACATCATCCCTCTTGCTTGTTAAAAACTAAGTAGCACAATAGTTTTGCTACAAAGGAGTTCCATCTCTACAAGTTCTCTTTTCTCTAAGACACCTCCTATGCTTTTTGTAGAATCAAGTTTTATAGCCTCGTACTACTGTAAAAGTCATGTAGCTGTTTCAAATTCTCCTATGCTCTACTTCCATAATCTGAAACAATGACTCTTCAACATTGGAATTCCCAATTTAAAATGCACTAGTACCCTGACTCTTCTGCAACATGTGAAGTCTCACATCCATCTCCACCATTATCGTTAGAGTGAATGAAAGGCTAGGGAATCTATATTTTGAGATCATGTTTTCAGTAGATATAGTTATCATAACTTATCTTAACTCATTAGAAATGAATTATGACTTCACCCCCTATTATGCAACAATTAAATATGGTTACCGAAACACATCAACCATCAATTTAAACTGGAAACTTTCACATTAGTGAACAACAAGTTACTTTTTTGTTTGTTTCATTTGTTGATCAATTACTTTGTTATTTGTGTAGTTGTAAAGTTTGTGGAGTGCTAATGAGCCCCCCTAAACTAAAGGGTCGGTGACCCTTATGTAGTTAGATGTATAGAAAAGATCACCCCAGAAAATAGTAGTGATGAGTTAAGCTATGGGAGAAAGGGTGGAAGCATCAATAATGATCCAAAATGGATCATTATATAATTTTTCATCTATCTTGGTACTTTCTAGGTGGAACAAATTGGAGGAATTGGCTTGCAGGGCCCCAATTTGGTGATTCTATGGCAACCATTTAGGCCACAATGTCCATGGAAAATCCATAGTGAGACGCCCTAGATACTTGAGGAGTGTGTCTATGTTATTGGGATATATACCCAACATAATTGACATTTTTCTAAACTCGTTGGTGTAACACACCCACTATCATAATTTAAATTTTTTTTGGGGATTAGTCTCCCTTATATGAGAAATCTCCACAAACTTGCATTGGCAAAACGCCAATCCCCGGTTCTATATCGGAATTCGGGGTTTCTAGTGTCAAGATTCATTCACCCCCAAGACTCGTGATTCCCGAAATTCCAACGCGCTCCCTACGCATTAGCTCTCTTGGTTCATCTCCTGGATCCACAGGACCTGCTACCATATGTCCGCAGCCCTATAGCTACCCATCGGGGTTTCGGGGTTCATGATGTCGCGATGCACAGGCCTTCGTAAATTCCGAACCTCCGAGCCCCGATGCCACTTGGCGTTAACTCACGGCCAAGCTTGGTCTTCCGACACCTGTCCCTTGCTCCG
>JASDQU011246348.1:7598-25857 GCA_032191745.1 Picea mariana | reverse complement strand
AGCTTTGTATTTCTCCACTTTACCTTGTGCATTAAACTTCTTCTTAAACAACCATTTGCTACCAATAGATTTTCTTCCAGCTGGCAACTCAACTATATCACATGCCTCATTCTTATCCAAGGCATCCATTTCTTCAACCATGGCCTTCTTCCAGAGTTTACTATCCTCTGAATTCACTGCTTCCTTGACAGTTCTGGGATCATCATCAGTAATAGATAAAGCAAAATTGGAACGGAAATCAAGTGGACTATACCTTTTTGGTTGCCTTTTATCTCTCACTGATCTCCTCAATACTGGGGTATGAGGTTCTTCTTCTCCTTCTTCTGCTTCCTCTTCTTCAGATGATTCAGATTTTGCATTATCCAACTCAAGCTCTATTTTCTCAGGTTTGTCTTGCGTTGGTAGGAATTCCTGTTTGGACACATCTTTTACCTCTCTGAAAACCACATCTCGACTGTAAACAGTCTTCTTGGTTTCTGGGTTCCAAAGCTTATAACCTTTCACACCATATTTATAACCAATAAAGATACACTTTTCAGCCTTTTTATCCAGCTTACTCCTATTCTCCTTTGGAACATGTACATAAGCATCACAACCAAACACTCTAAGATGTTGAAGAGAGGGTTTCTTTTCAGACCATAACTCGTGTGGAGTTTTATCATCCAACGCTAATGAAGGCGATCGATTGACTAGGTAACATGTTGTACCCACTGCCTCTGCCAAGAATTCTTGTCCTAAGACGACACCACTGAGCATGCTCCTTGCTTTTTCCATCAGTATCATGTTCATCCTTTCTGCAACTCCATTCTGCTAAGGAGTGTATGGAGTAGTCTTCTGCCTTGCTATACCACACTTCTTACAGAATTCTTCGAATTCATTTCCACAGAATTCTCCACCATTATCTGTTCTCAATACCTTTATTTTCTTCTCTGTCTGATTTTCTAACAGAGCCTTAAATTCCTTAAATTTATCAAATACCTCAGATTTCTTTCTAAGAAAATAAATCCATGTGTTCCTTGAAAAATCATCTATGAATGAAACATAATACACAGATTTACCTAGGGATGGAACAGGAACAGGTCCAAACACATCACTGTGTATCAACTCTAAGATCCCCTTTGCTCTTGTAGCACCAAATGGGAATCTTACTCGATTCTGTTTACCATATATGCAATGTTCACAGAAATCAAAATCCAGAGTGCAATTAGACATACCTTCAACCATACCTTTACCGTGTAGTGTTCGAACTTCGAAGGCCCTTTTCTCCAATATGTCCCAGTCTTTGATGCCACAGCATGGTCTTCTTTCCAGGGACAATATTGGTCTTGTCTTCTTTATTTCTCTGTTCAAGGACAACAGAATTGTTACACCCATTAGAATAAGTGCTTCCCAGCAACTTGTACAGAATTCCACACCGAACTCCCCTCATCAACACCATTGCTCCTTGTACCATCTTGCAAGTGTTCTTTCCAAATATAGTATCCACTCCTGCATCATCCATATTGCTTACAGATATTAGGCTCCTGGCTAGTTTTGGAATGTGCAGAACCCTAGGAAGTGTTCTAATCCTTCCATCTTTTAGCAGCAACTTAACCCTTCCACGTCCCAAGATTTTTGTTGTCGAGTCATCTCCAAGGAATACATCACCACCATCGTATTTTTCATATTCAGAGAACCACTCCCTGTGAGGAGTCATATGGTATGATGCACCTGAGTCAATCAACCATACATCACGATCTGCATGTGTACTTGTAGATGCTAGGTAAACATCACCTCCTTCTTCAGTGGAGGTTTTTGCCTCTGTGGAAGAGGTACTATCAGATCCCTTTGGTTTTTCCACCTTCTTAGACTTGCAATCTTTCTTATAATGCCCTGTTTTACCACACTTCCAACATTTCCTCAAAGATTTTCCTGGAGACTTAGATCTACCTGTAGATTTAGATCTCCACCCCGAAGGCTTTCCAAGGTTCTTGTCTTAGGTACGCCCTCTTACAAATAAAGCATCTGTGCTATGACTATCCATGTTTTTCCGCCTCATCTCTTCAGATAACAAGGATAAAACTACATCCTCATACTTCAATGTAGATTGAGTGGTACTACCAATTGCTACAACCAGATTATCCCAAGAGTCTGGCAAAGAACATAACAAAGTAATACACTTATCTTCTTCTGCAATCGTAATATTAACAGAGACAACTTGACTTACCAAAGTATTAAACACATTTAGATGTTCTGTCACAGACTCTCCATCTTCCATCCTAAGATGATACAACTTCTTTCGAAGAAACAACTTGTTTACCATGGACTTTGATTGATACAAATTCCCCAACTTATCCCATAGTTCCTTGGTTGTAGATTCTCCTGAGACATTCAACAAAACCGAATCTACTAGGTAGAGTCGAATAGTACTCCTTGCACTTCTATCCAACTTCTCCCAATCTTCCTTCGACATACCAGTAGCTAGTGTACTAGTAGTTTGTGTACTAGTAGGTTGTGAGCTAGTAGACAGTGTACCAATAGGCTGTGTACCAGGATCCACAGCAATCCATTGTTCTTTGTCTACAACAAGGTCCTCCATATTGAGCTTCCATAGCTCAAAGTTTTTACCGCTGAACTTCTCTATCTCGATTCTAGATGAGCTCGCCATTCCTCTTTCTATACTCTAATCTCCACTGCAAAAGCTCCCACTAAACCCAGGTTTATCACAGACCGAAGATAAACTTGATCTATCAAGGCTGAGCTAAACCCTCAACAACAAAAGCGTCCCTCTGAAGCCAAAAACGAGCTCTGATACCACATGTAAGTTTTAAACCTGTGAAGTAAAGCAATGCATATAGATTCTTAAGAAAAACAAAATTTAATCAATGGCTCATACACAAAGTACACAGAGATTTATACTGGAAACCCTCAATCGGGAAAACCTTTCTTATATTCATTATATAGAATTTCACCATTCACTATACAATATATACAATGTTTTTAGGTATTCCGTAGATACCAAAACCCTAATCCCTAAAATTGGGATTATTTTTAGTAAACCTCTAAAAGTAGCAAAATCCACTAAAAATAGCAAAAACTGCCCAAAAAAAAAATTTGGGGGCGTTGCCCCGGGCTACGCCCAGTGCCGAACGCTGCACGTAACCAAGGGGGGGCATATCTACCCCCCCTGAGACCCCCCTAGGAAAGCGCCCGGCGCACACGGCACAAACAGATCACTAGTACGAAGGATCATCAGATGCAGTTGTCATCTGACGTGCCCACACACACACATGCAAAGAATATAACACATACCCAACATACAATAATGACCAATTGACCTCCAAAGTCTTTTATTCAATATTCTGAAAAGTATTACAGTAATGTTACAATAGCCAGCATAAACTCCCAAGCTCCAACTAGCTTGTACAATGGGAGGGTGCTCTTATTTATAGCAAGAGGGGTGCACTTCTCAAGGCAAATGCGTGTGACACTTGTGAGGGGCAAGTTTGCTGATTTGGGACAAGTGAAAGAGTGGGTGGGACGAGTTGTAGCTCTTCCCACATGACAAGTAGCATGGAGCTACCACTTGGTGAAGGAGAAAGGCGAGTCATACATTGGAGGAGAATCTTCTTTGCGAAATGCGCCACCTCAAGGGAGAGGTGCGCACCTCCTCTTTGAGCACATGTTGTTATTCCACCATACATACCAGAATCAAGGCCTTTGACTAATAAGAGTTGATCCCTTGCTACCACCTTGCCTTTTGGGGCTTTATTTTGTCTCCAACATGTCCCCACATGTTTCCTTGATTTTTGCTTTCGCTGATTTTCTTTGATTTATTTTGACTTTCTTGGGTTTTTTGAGCAAATTTGATTTTTAAGTGATTAAAATCACTATTTTTGCTCAACCAAGTGGGCACTTAGGTAATATGGGTGCCCTAGGTCCAAAAATTAGCACCCCCAAGGCATATTAAGTCTCCTAGTACCACTTTTTTAATACATCTTTATTTTTTAATTAAAAATTGTCGTTTTGCAGCAAATTTTTAATTAACTGAAAAATTAAAAAAAAACTAAGGGGGACTTAGACCATCATATTCAACTTTCCAAACATGCTTGCAACATCTATATTCAACTGAATGTCATATGTAGAAGTTGACTTAGGAAGCAA
Source organism: Picea mariana (assembly GCA_032191745.1). Taxonomy (NCBI): domain Eukaryota; kingdom Viridiplantae; phylum Streptophyta; class Pinopsida; order Pinales; family Pinaceae; genus Picea; species Picea mariana. The sequence continues at coordinate 21,714 of JASDQU011246348.1, read as the reverse complement.
CTCACATACCGGCGATGGAGGTGGTGGAGCCACCTTTTCTACTGATGGAAGAGGAGTATTAGGCTGTGACGGAGGGGCTGAGGCATTTTTTCTTCTATAGGTTAGAATTTTCCTCCTCCTTAATTCCTTCTTCTGATCATCTGTCAATTTATTTAAGGCCCTGTTATCGCACAGTTTGTAGCTAGGTCAAAAGCTAGAGGATAGAGGCCAAACTGGCGTAACAGGAACCTTCCCCACCCAATGTCACCTCAATGGGGAGGTTCTTTCTATTTAGGGAGGTTAACCCAGGGGAGACGTCCTCAGTAATTTGGGGTTTTGAAGAGGCTAAAGTATAAAGGACAAGGCAAAAGTTCCTCCTCACAGATTACCACCAAGGTCAGAAAGTTCGGCTAATCAGCCAATAAATGAAGTGTATGCCCAGATGAGAACACCTGCTCGGAACAAGACAATAGCAAATAATATATGCAGGCTATAATTCAGTGGGTTAGTACTTCATGTGACTATCTGACTATTACATATAAACAATGAAACAACATATATTAATGAGATCAACATTTTATCAATATAGCAATGTAGAAGTATCAATTCATCAATAACTATTGAGATGATGTGGCTAACAATGTATCTAATCAATCATTTACTCAATAAATGCTTTCAACCATCATCTAATTGCTTATTATCAAGATTTGCTACGTCAAGATGGAATAACCAACTGTGACGTCAGCCTAGTTAAGGTTAGCTAGTTAGTTAGGGTTTCAAAATTTAAAGTTTTGAGAGTTGGTTTGAACACTATCACTTCAACGTTGTGTGTCTAAGATCAATGCCTAAGGGTATATGGAGTCATTCAAGGAGAGGACGCAAAGTTGAAGGGATGAAGGCTAAGGACAAGAGGGAAAGGTTCTAGAGTGCTGCAATGGCAGGGCCCTAGAATCAAAACCCTAGGGGAAAGAGGCTCACTCCAGTGTTGCTTAAGCAAGGCCTCGTGCTCTTTCCTCCTTCCTTAGGTCAAGCTTGGCAAAACGGCTAGCAATTGAGAAGAGCTAAAACAAGAGGATCAAGTGAGGGAGAGTGTTGCAATGGCAAGGCTCTATCACTAAAACCCTAGAAGATGGACGGCCCTAGGTGTAGATGACCTAGGCCTGGGACGTCACCCTCCTTTTAACCTTTAAAAATCAAAGCTAGCTTAAGCGAAGAAGTAAGAAGTGTGTAGCAAAGGCTAGGCTCTTTCTTCCTTCTTCAATGGCTGAAAATTTCTCTCTAAGGGGACATGAGACAAGGACCTACTTGTGTGCTTGTCACCTAGGGTTTTAAAATCAACAAATTTATAAGTAAATGCAAGAATACTAACCTACAACCATTCAATCAAGAAGTTTTGCAGAAAAAACACTTACATATCATGAAGAAAAGCATGTGCAAACCCTAGTTGTAAACCTTCCTTCAAGAGAAATGCCAAATATACCAAGAAAATCCTTCCATCAACAAGTGCGCCTCACTTTAAAAGACCAAATACCCAAGTAGGGCGCAAAAATCAGACCTCACAAGTGTGAGTTGTGTTGTTATGTCAAATGAGGGAAAAACATCCTCAATATATAGTATCTCATGACCCATAATTAAAATTAGGTCATTAAAAATAGCCGACAAAGATAATAACCAAAATCATATTGTTTCTACATTAAATGCTAAGAGACCTAAATGAGCAAAAAGTGAGACGTCAAGCCCCTTTGAGGGAGACGTTAGGCCCTTTTAGGGCTAGTCCATCATCCAGAAGTCAAACGTTAGCCCTTCCTGGGCTCCTCCAAGCTGCCACATGTGTCAGTCGTCTCGTCAAACTGCTACACGCTCAAGGAGACGTCAAGACCTCCTGGGTGACGTCCTGGTCATCAAAAGGAAAACGTTCCATCTGAAGTGGGTCAACCCCCCTAGGATGGGCTCAGCCAAAGTGTCCTGGGTGGAACGTCCTTCTTCTTCTCATGTGCAAAGGCTCGACCAATCACTGTCCTGTCTCTACCCCTGATGGGGACTCAACAACCATCTGATGGGCTCTTTAGCCCCATGGAGATCCGAGCTAATCATCTCCCCATGTGTACCAGTCCAACTGGTACCTGTCCGTCGAGCATGGTCCTGCACATCAAAAACTTCGCCCTCCATGGGCTCATTAGTCACAGGGATCATAGCAATGTCAATCATGCTTCATCATTAATTTTATCAAATGCATGCATAAAACCCCTGATATATCAATCAATAGCTCAAAGACATTACGACCTACAATACAAAGCCAAGGAAAAGGAAAAAATACCCTATTGGGCCAGCATCCATAAGAAAAGGAAAGTCTCCAGAGGGTACCATCCAAGCCATGTAAAATGAGGTGATGTGGTCAAAGGATGTCCAGACATACGGGTAGAGTGAGAGACAGGGATGCATGATATTACCTGTGGGTGCCTTTGTAGAAAGTGAATTGTACCTGTCATGGATGCAATTCTTTCCAAGCCCTTTATTGCCTTTATTTTTTCTTTCTTTATTGATTTTTCTTTTTTTTATTTCAAGGTCTAACTAGAGGACACTGCCTTGGCGTGGTGACCAGAGCTGACAGTGTTACCCACAAGCACTTTCACAGAGATGATAAGGTTGCCTCGTGATGAGACCCCCTTTCCCTTGGCCATGCAACCAAAGGTCACTGCCCTGGCGTGGTGACCAGATAATGGCAATGTCATACTGCTAGGTACCCATGAACATAATAGGCTAGCTCGTGATGAGACCCCCTATCCTCTTGGCTAGGTCTTGTTTTGTTATTTTCTTCGGGTCCCTCTTATTTCTTGCTGAGAGGCTTTTTATTGCCTTCTCGGGGATCCCTGGGCGAGGCATCTCTAGGTCTCATTTTTGGCTTTTATCTTTTACCAGCTGCTTTTACCTTCTGGGCCTTTAGCCCCTTCTTCCCACGAGATAAGGTGCAACCATACAAACAGATCATCCTAATGCCCAGACTAGGGGAGTGGGACACATGAGTGGGAGATAAAATGTAAAAGTGATGACATGATGGGAGTGGACGATGACTCTTCAGAAATCCCCCCCAGTGGCAAACCAAAACCTATGGGTACAAGCTTTCTAGGGCACCCTGTCAATCCCCCAAACCATGGTCAAGCGGGTCAGTGTAAGATCCAAGCAGTTGTCAGAAATAAAAGGAGTAAGATGCATATATCTAAAGGTTATAATAATCAAACATGACACATACCATGATACCTGGACCAATTACCTCATGGAGCAAGAGTCTTCTCTGATACAAGTCCAAGCCTAAGGTGATGGATGTTGTTGCTGCTGACAAGACAAGTCTAATGAAGGAGAAGAAAGATGGGCCCTCCAGGGCCATGCTTAGGTCAATCCTACTCTCGGTACTCCATGTCTAGGACCTGTGGGCCTCGAGACATGATCTCCTAGTTATCCCTAGAAATCGAGGATAACAGGCCCGAAGTCTCCCCTCTCTTTCTCCTATTCTTCTGGCTTCATTGATCAGTTTTTGGGTAACCTGTTCATTGTTGAAATTGCAATCATGAAGTTTATATCTTCAGGATAATCTCCTTCTCGTTGGGGAACTCATCTTCCCTGTGGGGTTCTTGGCATGGGAGACACCAAGCTTCTATATCAACTGTCCCAACAGGTTTCAAAAATTCTGGGGCCTTTGCCTCTTGTTGAGGTCTTGGTTTCCAACCGGTGGCATCTCTTTGTTGTCTAGAAAACTGAGGTCTGGGAGCAGATTGATTTCTTTCCACTATAGTTATACGGTTCATAAGCTAATTATGCACCTCAACAAGATATTGGTTTTCTTGTTACTTTGTTCCGGGTAGGTACACTTAAGCATATCATTGCTTCAATTGCTAAAACCTTGGGACTTTCTGATCAGTGTGACTTGTGAGAGGGGACATCTTTTATTGATACTTTGACCTTTGCCTTCTCAAACCCCCAGGTCACCAAGTACGTCTCCCTTGGGCTATCATCCCTAAATAGAAAGAGGTGTCTTATTAAGGTGATAGTGATAGGACAACCTCCTGTTACGCCAATTTGCCCTCCTTTAGCCTTTCCTTTTGGGACAATTACAAATTGCGCGATAACATTTTGGCACCGCTGCCAGGGAACATTGAGTCAATTCTCCTCAAAGACGATACTTTTTGGTAAGCCTTTCCTAAAAAAGCCTCTACTTTTCAAAGCTTACCCAGCGACTCCACTGAGGATGATCCCCTCATCCCTTTGATAGTTTCAAGAAAACTATCTGGCGACTCCACAAACCTCAGGGAGGTACACCAACCCTCCCCAGTCCTTTAGAAGAAAACCTCCCCGAAACTCTCCTGTAGTAAAATCACTGTTTGGAGGCAATCTTCCCTTGAACACGATGTCTAGCGCAGGAACTCAGACTGTTAATCCAAACCAAGCCAATAACCAAAAGCAATGGTCATCCAAACTCTTCAAACTGCTAGACATGACAGGTATACCAAGATACCCTAGGCAAATGCCCCCTAAGTATGAAAAGTGGTTGCCTAAATTCACTGGAAATGATGCAGTCAGTGTTGAGGATCATATGAGCAATTTTTGGGCCTTCTTCGAGCTTCATCCCATCAGTGATGATACTAAAGATCTAGCTATGAAATTGTTCTCCACTACCCTCCATGATGGCGCTAGACATTGGTACAATGGGCTCCCTGATGCTAGTATTAAAACCATGGATAGGTTGGAGGAAATATTCCTCAAACGATGGAGTGTCGAGGAAGACCCCAACATGCTGTTGATAAGGCTGAATAACCTTGTGAAACAAAAGAATGAAACCATTAGAGAATTCCATGACAAGTTTGAAAATTTGATGCAAAAAATCCCAATAAGCCATCATCCAGCTGATAGTTTCCTTCTTTTCCTTTATACCAAAGCCTTTACAGGACAGTTGGGATATCTACTCAAAGATAAAAACCCTCAGACAATCCAAGAAGCCAAAGAGCTAGCAACAAGGATTGAAGACAACCTTTCATCATCTAGAGTCCAGCCTTTCTCAGCCCCAAGAGTCAGAATGGACACTAAACCTAAGATAGTCCACAATGTTGAACCTGCCTCAGACATTAGCACTAGCTTGGTGAAGTTACAACTGACTATAGATGGCATGGTAAAACCCAAGAGTTGATGATGAATAGGATTGTCAACCTAGAAAGAACTCAGCAACAAGCCCCTAAGGTTCCTTACAAAGGGCAGTTCCAGAAAGGGAACCAAGTTTTTAGACCAAAGAATGATCAAGAGGTTCCCAATACTTTAGCCCCTGCAAATATAGTAGATGAAAACCCTTGGTGCTTGCAATGCAGTGAGTCACATTAGGAGCATGAATTTCCTTTCAACAATGGTAATCATGACCAAGTGAACATAGTCGACCATACCATTGAGAATCCTCAATGTTGCCTTAATGTTACACTTGAGGAACATCAAGAAGGCATACAAGAAGCAACCAAGAAGGCTAGGATGGAGGTGATAAATAACCTTGACCAAGAATCAAGAGAAAAGTTGAAGAAACAAGAATTCCAAGTGTATACGAGACAAAAGAGAATGAACAAACCTCTCTCTATTGGTCCTGTGGCATCACAAACAAGACCTCCACCCATGAACATACTCCTTCCTAAGAATCCTCCCAAGATCGACAAAGTGGACTTGAATTTTGACTTTGAAGGTGCATTAGCAAAAATGCATGTGACCATTCCCTTGAGAGAAGTCATTTCAAAGGCTCAGATGGACCAATGGACCCTCCTATTATGTTACAAGCCGATCACTTTAGGGTTCAGTATGATGGACATCCACCTTTCTTCATGACCTTATTGATCAATAACAAATGCCTTAACAATTGTATGCTTGATTCAGGGGCAGTTGCTAACATGATGTCTTTGAAGGTCATAAAAAAATTGGGCCTAAAGGTCACACGGCCTTACAGGAATGTATGTGGCTTTGAGTCCATAGCCATACCCACTCATGGGGTAGTTGAGAATGTTGAAGTATGCCTTGGAAGATACTCTGAGAGAGTGATCCACATGGATATTGTGGTGGTGGATGTCCTAGATGTGTGGGGAATGTTATTGTCCAGGAAGTTTGTTGTGATGCTGGGAGGCACCCTTGAGATGGATCTCACATATATTAATGTGCCTATGAATGACAGAACAATAAGCCGCCTCCCGAATGTGCCAGTGACCAAAATCCATGTACAAGAAATTGGTGATGACATTGGAACTAATAAAACACATGAACCAGTCAAAGAAAGTCCTCTCGTATTTTCCCTTGATGACATGCCTTTCGCTACGGAGGAAGACTTTGACCAGATAGAATGGCCAAAGAAGGAAGAGTACCAGCAACTCTTGAACAAATATAAAGACAAAGAAGTTGGGGTTGTCAAGTTATTAAAGAAAGGAGAAGATGACATACTAATCTGACCGTCCCAGCAAGAAGTTTTCACAGCGGAATCCCACCCTCCTCCCTCAAGACAATACACCAGGGTTGTACAAGAGACAACCAAATTCAAGACCAAGGATTACAAAGAGGGAGATAGAGTCTGGATAAGGATGTGGGATACAAAGAAGGGAGAGCCTACTAATGTTAAGGGAAGTGTACAATTTCGGCTTGGACCCTTCAGAGTTGGAAGAAAGTCAGTCAATGATGCCTACTATTTATCTACATTGGAAGGAAGAAGGCGCCCATTACCAGTTAGTGGACACCTCCTCAAACCCCATCAAGGGGCAGAGACTTGACCTCACAGGTAAGTAAAAGTAAGTACATGTAAGTAGGTAGGCATTTGCATTCATTGTATATACCGTCTGCATTTCATGCTAGAGTAGTTGTATTTCCATTTGTATATATGATTGCTTGCTTTCATTTTATTGTACCATATATATGAGCCAGGGGTGATATCACCACCCCAAAAGATTACTTATGAATTTTGTTGAGATCTAGCAGGTCACAAGTCATACCAGAGATGTTGAGGTTGCCATGTGCTCTACGGTGAGCACATGTCCCCGAGTTGGAGCCAGATGTTATCCCCTAGCCTAGGGATAACTAAGGAGATTATGTCTCGAGGCCCACAAGTCCTAGACATGGAGTACCGAGAGCCATATTGACTTGAGCCTGGCCCTGGAGGGCCCATTTTTCTTCTTCAACGCCTTCATCCTGTCAGCAACAGCAACATCCATCCCATCGGCCTGGTCCTTCAGCAGCAGTAGGTCTTGCTCCACGAGGTAATGAGTCCGGGTATCATGGTATGTGTTACTCTGATTCTCAAAACATTTGAATATGTACATTTAATTCTTTTTGCTTCATGACGTGTGCTTGGACTTTATGCCTTTCCACTTGTCCATACATGCGGGGGGTGACAGAATGCCCTAGCAAGTTGGTCCCCTTAGGAGTGAGTTGTCACCGGGTGGGTTCATGAAAGGCCATCGTCCATTCCCACCATACTTCTTACTTTCCATCATCTTCCCTCTCATCCATCCCCTGCATTGGTTCGGGCATTGGGTGCCAAGCTAGCAAAGGGTTATACCTTGCCTTGTGGGAAGAGGGGGCTAAAGGCCCAGAGGGTAAAAGTAGTTAGCAAAAGACAAAAGCCAAAAGAACAAAACCTTCAGATGCTTTGCCCAGGGATCCCCGAGAAACCAGTAAAAAGCTTCTCAGCAAGAAATGGAGGGACCCATAAAATAAATAAACTCAAGACCTAGTTGGAGGATAGGGGGTCTCATCACGAGCCAACCTATTAGGTCCATGGGCATGTAGCGGTATGACACTACCATTCAACTGGTCACCACGCCAAGGTAGTGGCTCTTGGTGGCATAGCCAAGAGAAAGAGGGTCTCAGCACGAGCCAACCTTCTCATCTTCGTGAAATGCTTGTGGGTAACATTGTCACCACTGGTCACCACACCAGGGCAGTGTCCCCCAGCTATTCTCTTGAAAGAAAAAGCAATAAGATAAAAAGGTAAAAGGCATTTGAATGGGCTTGGAAACATTTGCATCCATGACAAGGTGCAACTCACCCTCTTCAGAGGCACCCACAGGTAAGCCATACATTTCCCTGCCATCACTACACCCATTGCCCAAACATCCCCATACCACCTCATCCACTTACATGACCTAGATTGGTCTTCACCTGGAAACATCCCACATCTAAGGAGAATTAGCCCGATAGGACGTCCTGAAACCCTCTCCAAACCTGGCTTGTAGAATAGTATAACGTCTTTGAACACTTGACTGGGAAAGGGGGGTTTTATGCACATGTTTAGATAACTTGATTATTAGATGTGATTGACATTGCTATGATCCCTGTGACTTATGAACCCATGGAGGGCGTACTTGTTGTTGTTGCAGGACCATGCTCGACGAACAGGTACACATGGGGAGATGATTAGGTCGAACCTCCATAGGGCTAAATGCCCACCAGATGGATGTTGAGACCCCAACAAGGGGCAGACATATACTAGAGGCTTGCACTGAAGAGAGAGGAGGACGTTCCAGCAGAGACAGCTTAGCACGCCTGGACCCAGGGGAGTCTTGCCCTCCCACATGATGTTGGCCCCTGAAGGCCCTTGACGTCATCATTCAAAGCCTTGACATCACCTAGTTGAGGTGTCCAGCTTAAGGACGGTTTGGGTTGGCACGTGTGGCAGCTCCTAAGGGGTTTTGAGCCCCAACGTTTCACTTGGAGGGCTAGCGTTCTAGCAGAAAGGATAACGTCACCCTAGGAGGGGCATGACGTCACCCTAAAAAGCTCAAATTAGGGTTTTATTAGTCAAATTTATGTAAAATTGAATTTTCTCATGTAACTAGCCATGTTGGCTTTTTTGACCTAATTTTGTAAATTAAAGGTCAATTTCACTATATAAATAGGGGATTTTCCCCTTGTATTTTTTAATCATTCATTCACTCACAAGTGAGGTCTGAATATTGCGCCCTACTTAAGGGTTATTGGCTGAAATTTTAGGCGCACTTCTTGAAGGAGGCTAAATTTGGTGTTTCTTGGCATTTTCTTGGTGGAAGGTCTTCAACTAGGCTTATTGCTAGAGATTATTCTTGGTGAATGTAAGTGAATTTATGCAATTCTTATTTACTTTGAATGGTTATGGTACATTTACTATGCATTTTTCCAAGATTATGAAATTGCTAGCTTAAAACCGTAGGAGATCAAGCACATGTTATTGTCCTTGTCTTAACAACTTTTCACCTACTAGATTGTGCTAGAAACCCTACCTTTTGAAGCATTGTACTAGAGCCCTACCATTGCAGCACTCTAGTACCATTTGCTTCATCAAGCCATTGTTTGTTTCAAGCTTGAGCTAAAGAAGAAGGAAAACCGCTAGGGCCTAAAGTTACCTACTTCCTAGTAGCCGTTTTCCTTCTAAGGCGTGTCAATTGAGGCATTGGGTTAACAACACCTCAATCATCATCCTTCTTTGTCCTTAGCTCTTACATTATCATTTGTTTCCTTCAAGTTTGCTGCTGCAAAGTGACTCCATTAGCCCTAAAAGACATTGATTTAGACCTTGAATTTGATTGATTGATGAAATCAACCCTTAAATCTTTTACCTCAAGCAACCTACTAACCTTTCCTAACCCTAGATTCGACTAATTCACTAACCTTCTTGCTGTTGTTACAAAAGTAAGCTACAGCCAATCATTACAGCAGTAAAAGCTCCTAAAAGCAATTGCAAAAGTTGATTTTTACATTGCCTAATTAGCTTCTGACAAGTGCTAATATATTGTTATTGTTGGGTTATTATTTTTGGTCATTGTGAAGTTTATTTAAGGTATGTGTTGAGAGGCTATCATCTTATATACATTGCTGTTATAAAATTCTGTTTGTTTCATCTTGCATCAACTTATTGCTTTTATCAATAAGTCCAAGGTTTTATGAAGTACTAAAATCTAAATTGTATTTGCAAAAGATATTGTTTTTCTTGTTGCTTTGTTCCGGGCAAGTACACTTAAGCATATCATTTTTTCATTTGCTAAAACCTTGGGACTTTCTAATCAGTGTGACTTGTGAGAGGGAACATCTTTTATTGATATTTTGACCTTTTCCTTCTGAAACCCCCAGGTCACCAGGGACGTCTCCCCTAGGCTATCATCCCTAAATAGAAAGAGGTGTCTTATTAAGGTGACAGTGATAGGACTATTAATGTTTTGCAGCTATAGGAGACATCCTCCAGCCTACAACCTGTGAGATGTGGAATATAGCAGCAATGTGAAGTCTTACTCTCAGCTTACAAACCTGAGAGAAAGCCCCTAATAAAGGGTTCATGGTTCCAGCCTGGGACAAAGGCTAGGAATGTATATGGCCTCCTCCATGACGTGAGAGAGAAGAACTCCAGATAATTATCCGATGTAAGAGCGATCTGTTGAGTTAGAGAAATCCTGAAAAGTATTGGGCACATCATCATGAGAATAAGAACAAAGATAATGTGATGGCCTCCTCTAAGCAGCAGCAGAGTTGATGTGAAGAGTCCAAATGATCCTCCTGTCGGTAGCAGCGGGAAAGCAGATCTGTAGAGCAGACGTGACTATGGCTGAGCATAAGTGCACGTGTGAGGACCTAGCTCATATGTGTAATGCAGTGACTCAGGTCTATGACATCCCTATGGATGTGGCCCCTAGTGGATGAGCACTAGAGGGTGTATCAGATCCTTTGCTATATATATTGTTCAAGAGTCAGACCTACCTGTAACCCTAATCATTGTGTAAAGGGTACAAGTCGGCCCTAAATTAATATGATTAATATAAAGAAGGTAATTAATAATGAAAATGTTAATTATAATAATAAAGATAATAATAAAGTGTGTTTGACTTAGAGAGGTCAGCCCTATTGTGTCAATGGGACGTCCTTGCAGATTAGTCAAAGTCTAATATAAGTAGGAGATGATTCTCCATTGTAGAATCATATCCTTCACACATGTTTTGGAAATTTCAGCAAGTACTTCTCTTTGGCAAAGGTGTGCACCTCTCTTCGGCGCTAGGGTTTCTAGAGGTTAAGCACCCTCTTGTGTGCTAAGTCATTTTGTTGGTGAAAGGTCTTTCTCTTGAAGAATATAGCAAAGGATTTGGCTGGGTTTTTCTCCCTTGTTTGAGAAGGGTTTCCCAGGATATATCTTGTGTTCTTGTGCATGGTGATTCTTCTTGTGATCTTGGTTGTTGCAGCATTTATGGTTATAGCTATCTGATAAAATTGAAATGAACTTCATGCTTAACCTAAATGCCATGAAAAACTAACAAGGACAACCTCTTGTTACGCCAATTTGCCCTCCTTTAGCCTTTCCTTTTCCAAGGGGGGTAGACCCTAGTTACTATATTGGATTTAACGTTTAAGGTTCTAGGAGTTGTTTTCAATTTGTTAAAGGCTAAGGGGGAAAACTAGCCTAAGATGTTAAGGCAGCAAATGCAAAGTGCAAGTTATCCTATATGACAATCAACCCTTTCCCTAAGTCAACTATGACTAGTGCCTAGGGTTGGGCAATGGGGTCAACTATGTTAAAGGGTGGTTCAATTACAAAAGTATTACAATTTAAACAAGTTGAACTATCCCACAAACTAAGGATTACAAGTATTTACAAAAGAATTAAAGATGTTACAATGATTACACAAGATACAAATAGATACAAAAATCAAAGTGAGATCAACACATGAGCCAAGCATGCCCCAATAGCACTTACTCTATTGGACTGCTTTTCAATGGCAACCATAAAAGCACTCAAGACTCAAGAAAGTGATGCCTCCCAAGGTGGGATACTCAACCCCTTCTTGAATCACACCACAAAAGCAAGTGAACCAAAAGATATGACAATGTTTAACTCATATGCTCATAAAGATATGAAACATTAAAGACATAAACCATGAAGTTGCAATAAGGATTATAAGCATGAGATTATTAGCAATGTGTGTTCCTACACATACATCTAAGTCCCCCGATACACAAAGATTTTCTATGCAACTAGATGATTAAAGAGTTTCTTAAAAGTTAAGTAAATTTTAGTTCCCTCCCCCTAAACTATGTTGGGGCTTTAAACTTCCTCCTCCCTTGGCCAAATGACTGTCGGGTGCTCAAGATAGTAAGGCAACGAGGCCCACCCTAGCTTCCCAGGTCAACCCTGACAGTAAAAGTACTTCCCGGAAAGGATCCCCTCCTGGAGGATCACGGGACGGTTCCCCGCCAGTTCCTTCCGTTGTTTTCCTCAAACCCGTTTTAGATGGTGGAGATGGCTGAATAAAGCTACCTAAGTTGTCTAAAATGTTGTTATGACTCGCGGGTGAGTCTTTAGGTGTGTTTGGTTAATTTTATGAGTGTTTTAGGTGCTTGAAATTTGCGTTTTAGGCCCAAAACCGAAAATGAAATTGCTTGTTATGAAGTGCTATTGATGTAAATATTTCAGCCCATAAACATGAAATAACATGAATGTAAAAGTGTGCTTGAGATGTAATGCTGAAAATGTAACGATTTTAGACCATATCACAAGATAACATGAATGAAAAAGCTTATAAGATAACCATCATTGACATAGCATTCCATTCACCATCAACAGCATGTAACTTTGCCAAAAAAGAAAAAGGCAAGAACAACTTGCCGAAATGATAACAAGAATAAGACTTAGAGATTAACCATTCATCAACACATATGTATGTTAAACCAATGTAAAGATAGTTGTGCTTGAAATGGAAACTTAGCAATGTGAAAGGTCTATATCCTAAACCATGAAAAGATCACATGAGATGAATGACTTAAGGAAAAGATTAGTTATATCACTTAAGCAAAACTTAAATCATTAACCCATAAGACATTTATAAGCATATAAAGGGAAATAACTTGAAAGAAAAGGCAAGATTATTATGATGACTATTCTAGAATATATTAGACCATTATAGCATATAGATCATCAAAGCAAATAAGTTTCCCTTTAGCCTTACGATTTTGGGGATGACTCTCCCAAGGTGTAGGCAACTAACACTTATCAAACTTAGAAATTGAAATAACCACTCACAATGACCAAGGTGGAGGCAAGCCTACCATTATTGGTCAAAGGGGGTTTAGAACAATTAATCAAATGAAGTAAAATTATTAAAAAAGGGCAAACCACTCACAATGGCCAAGGTGGAGGCAAGCCTACCATTGTTGGCCAAAGAGGGTTGGAAATAAGAAATAAAGAATGCTTATAAAGAATTAAACAAATAAACTGAAATAATAGCAAAGAAATGCATTATACAAGGAGGAAAGGGAAGGGATTCGTTACCCAACTTGTGGAACCTCTTGGGGATGTTGTATGAGTGAATTTTGGCAGCGTTTCCCCTTGTTCCTGGTAAGAATCTGCAAAAACCAGCAAGCAAAAGCTTGCTGGAAATGCTGCAAAACACAAAAAATGTTAAGAAAATTTTCTGTTTTTACACAGAAAATTTCCACATAAAATCTCCAAGCTGAAATGTAAATTTTTTGACCTATCTAAGATAAGTTAGCTACAGAAATATGATATGAATGAATAGCAATATATCAGATCCAAATCAAAACAAAAGAGTTTATGAAAGCTTTGGCCGGAAACCCCTCTAAAGTCTCTTCCAACCAACTCTTTTGAGGAAAATCTGCATACTTAAACAAGATGTGAGTTCAAAGTAGCATAATATGATAAGATAGATTAGTAAAATGAACTAATTCACAATGCTAACTAACCAACATATATAGATCAACAACACTAATGTCAAATGATCTACCCAAACAAACTAATTTGCTCAAGAAACTAGTTATAAACTCACAAAATGTAAAGGAGCAAGATCACCTCATGTGCAATAGACAAATCTGATTACTCTAGATTGATCCAAAATCCTCCAAAGTTTTTATTGAATCCAAAAAAATGAGAGCCATGTAGCAACTAATTGCTCCAATACTCTCAAGAGGCAATGAGTGAAAATAAGATGGCAAGAGCAAGATGGGTGAGGCAAGAATTCAGTAGCATAACTTTAGCTCAAAGAATGGTGAGTTGGGAGTGAGGAGAGGGATCTATTTATACTTGGAGAGGCAAACCTACCTCTCTTGGATCAATGCCAAGTGTCCACCACCAAGCATAAGAGTAGATCTCAAGGCTAGG
>JASDQU011246347.1:40157-53269 GCA_032191745.1 Picea mariana | reverse complement strand
TTCAAAATGCAATGATTTAATTTGGTCATATTAATATGAGAACAATAACAATTTTCCATATTTAACAAGGGAAAACCATTCCTAAGCCAAAACAATAACCCTTAATTCACAATATTCTTCTCTAAAGTGAATCTTAAAAATTCTTGATGACAACATTTATCCAACAAAAATAAAATTTTAAAATAAATTCTTACACACTTCAGCTTGCAAAGATTAAATTATTGATGTTTGGGCAATAACTGAAAGACATTCTACTAGATTGATAATTAATAATATGATTATTAATTATTAAGCAATATTATTATTGTAATAATATATTTATAATATAAAGTATATTTGTATTATATGTATAATATAATATAAAGTATAAATATATTTATTACCCAAAGGACTCATCTTTTCATGGATGGTCATGATAATAACATGTGTTTGTGACAACTAGAGTGAATATGTGAGAGCAAAGGATGGGAGGCCCATTAAGATCAAAATCATAATTCAAATAATCTACTATAATGGATTAGGATTCTCATAATGATACATGAGATTTGCGCAATGAGGAAGGGAGTCAAGACTTCCATTAACAAGAGAATAAATTATGGCTAATATGGGTAATAGCAATAATCAACTAGACACAACAAGACTTAATGTCAAGAGACAACCAAGTTATTGATTTATGCAAGACTAGGAATAAAGATAAGTGAATGCAATAGATAAATAGTTAATGGAGGCAACTATGGGGAATTATGGTGATGGGTACTAGGATACACGAGCTATTGTAGGAAACTAGAATCTTTGTAGGAATGTGTAACTCAATTGAGATGATGTGACTAAGGGTGAAAATTATCTATAGTAGGCTCAGTAGATGTCATTGGATGAGATGGTATGTAAGTTGATTATTTTTTTGGTATTTTTGAGTTATTAATGAATAAAAGAATCTACATACATTACAGATAAGTAGAGAGGTTCCCTAAGCATTCAATCAAGCAACTCTTCCTTATGCAGTTAGAGTTGTGAATAAAATAATGGATGGGGCCCCTAGGGTGGATCTCCTTGGAAGAGTAGATAATTGATGGATTGGAATTTATATGGTATATTAGTCATGGATGAGATGGGAGGATAATGCAATATGGAAAGACATTTAGCATAATAAAGCATAAAAAATACAAGTCTAGTAAGAAGGCAACCCAAAAATCTTCAAATGGAGGAGGAGATAAGAACCCTCCTCGCATAAAAATTGATAGTTCTCACAAAATTCCACTGATGAAGAAGAGAAAAAACAATGCAGGGAAGGCGAACAAACCTGAAATTGAAAGTGAACAATTGCAACTTGAAATTGAAACTGAGCACATGCACAAAGTTGGTCCATCCGCAATGGAAATAGTCGAGACCAACATTTTTAACGAAGATTAATCCTTTTTATTCCAGAGTGTTGTTTTTGACAACCAATCTAAAAATATGGTCATTGAAAAGAGATATGTAACAAATAGGAAAGACAAATCTCACACAGAGATTAACTTTAGGAAAATGTGTCCACCCCAAATCTCCCTATTTCACTGCATAGTCGGTGATGCTCTTGATGATTCCATTGGAGAAATTGAAGCGAAAAATTCCAGACTAAAAGACCGCCTCAATGAATTTGAGGAGGCTTTCATTGCTACCCCAGACTTTGCCAACCCTTTACAAAAAAACGTGCCTACTACCACTGCAGCCAAGATGAAAGTATCCTCTACCCTCCTTGCATTGTCTAGATCCCTTGTAGAGAATAAAATCAAGAAAATAATGCCTGGAAAAAATCACAAAATATAGTTTCCTTATGAAACAGGGAAAATGATTTGCTCAAACATTTGCAGACGAATTTAAAAAATGATCAACGTTTCTGTGAATAGGTGCTGACCCCTTTTTCCAACCATGCCATCAACACCTCGGAACTGAAAAGAATACAAGATAATGTCCCCTCCCCAAAGCGGAGCAAAAAAGTAAAATAATGTTGGCAAAAGAAAGTTAAGAAGATGGAGCTCATTTTCGAATCATGTAAACAAGTCATATTAGAAAAGGAAGAATTATTCACAAACATGATCCAAATAGACTTTGCCAGAAGTACCCATGAGGTTCAAGACCCAAACATAATTCTAAAATCCTTGTCGATGACTAAAGAAGCCTTCGATGAACAACTTGATATTTTAAACGGGTTGTCTTTCAAAAAGTTTTACGGCATAGTTGAGCATCGTGTAGATGAGATCAAGCGCTGGGTACTGGACTATTCGACACACAATGAATAAATTGAACATAGTCTGCATAGTATTTCAATGGATCTAAGGATTAGAAAACGACCTTTACGACATAGAAATCTGGGATGAAATCAACATGGCCCCGATGAGAAGCTACATGGAGGAATGGTTCAAACGGAGAATGGACAACCTCATCCAAGAAGGGCAATAACCGGTTGACACGATTCCACTGACCATCGACAACAACAACAAAAACACATTGGCTTCACAGTAATTCTATACTATCATCTTGTTTTCTTTATCAATCCAGTTATTATACCTCTTTAAATAAAAAACTGTAAGCAAACACTAATAACTTCCAATTTCTTCTTTTCAGATCTTCCTCTCTACCGTCGCGCACTTCTTCTTTCAACATTCCTAATTCTTGTACTTATTTCTTTTTATGGTCTGCGAGATCCCCAATCCTAGTCTATATGAAAAACTCATTTAAATTTCCAGAAATATGTAACAGACATTATTAATTTTTGATAAATTTCAAAGAAAACTAATTCGGGAATGCCTTTGTTGCAAGACGTTATTACTATTTGATGTAACAAACATTATTATTTTTTGATAAATTTCAGTTTTTTGTGTCCAGGAACCTTTGTTTCAAAGAAAAGTAATTTGGGAATGATAAATTTTTTGTGTCCTATTCTATGTAACAAGCATTATGTCACAAAATATTTTTATTTCAACGAGTGCTTGAACCTTTCTTTCAAAGAAAACTAATTCGGGAATGCTAGATTTTGTGTCCTATTGTATGCTAATTTTTTTTTGTCCAGGAACCTTTGTTTATGTAACTGACGTTATTACTATTCTATTCAGGACATTATTAGTATTCTATTGTGTTTGAATGTTTCGAACAGAAACAAAATTATGGAAACCTAAACCCCTCTACTTCTTCCTCTTGCAAATTACTTTTCAATGGTGAGGTTATAGAAGGATTATTTCCTTGTGTTTAGATGATCATGTACCTTTCTTGTACTATCAAATTTAGATACTAGGAACCTTTGTTGATGTAACATTGTATTAATTTTTGATAAATTTCAAAGAAAACTTATTCGTGAATGCTAAATTTTGCATGGATACTGCATGTACTTCAACTTGCTTCACATGTGTTTGTACTTARTCGCATTTATTCCCATTCCAACCTGACAAGAACTATGCTKCCACGCAACACTTATTTTCCATGTTCCCTCTCACCTATATTTAACACAATTCATCGCCCCATGTGGTCATTAGTTAAGAGATACACATCTTGATTGTATTTCATTGAGGAAACCTCTTTGTATTTGTTWAACAATACATCTATGCACATGAATGTTGTATAASATAACAATAACTTTTAATGATTATGTAGAATTTATGCAACTTTTCCACATATATAAATCACATGTTGAAAATATTTTATACAGATATTTTATTTTAAAAATCACCATTTATAAATTACATGTTGAAAATATTTTATATAAATATTTTAGTATATATCAAAGAGAAGGAATGGGTTAATATTGTAACAAAGTTTTTTAGAATTATAAAATCTTATAATTAAATTAAATAACTTGAATTTTTAATTCATCTAGGATTTAGATTGATTTCTTAATCATTTTGGTCAATTTAAAATGGAGTAAACACATATATAAATCACATGTTACAAATATTTTATTATATATCAAAGAAAAGGAATGAGTTAATATTGTAAAAAAGTTTTTTAGAATTATAAAATATTATAATCAAATAACTTGAAATTTTAATTCATCTAGGATTTAGATTGATTTCTTAAGTATTTTGGTCAATTTAAAATGGAATTTAAAATGGAGTAAACATGATTGGTAAACGTTTTTCCACATGTAAAACTTGCATTGTGTGAAACTTAGACTATAACTAAAATTTTGGCCAAACTCAATATCATTTTTACCTTAAAAATGAGGTCCTCTTTTTTAAAAAAAAAAAAAAAGTGTATTTGTATTGATTAAAAGGYGTCGCTGAATCTATTGAGTATTAAAAAGAATGACCAKAGAGAAACAAAAAAATCTATTTTATCCACCACAACTTTCATCCTTTTATGTATATCATAACTTCTATTTATCCATAGCCTGAGCCTACTACAAGTTTGTATAGAATATATTTTGTAAAAAATACCATTAATATATATAGAAAAAGAAAACATAATTATTCAGTAGAAGGCCTATCATTTGAAACCTTGTCTTCATTATCTTCATTTAGTATTAGGGTATTCAAGTCCAAGATCAAATTCACTTCCCTCATGGGTGAGATTTCCATGGTCGACCCTGAATAAGAATTCAATGGAGATGCAATGCACACAACCACCCGAGAGGATTAATGAACATCGAGCAATATTCCTAGTTGTCATGTACCTTACTGCAACTTACATTTTCAATACATTTTCAAGCATTATGAGGATATATCTTTCAAAGGACATCTCCCTCAAATGTGGATCCATGTTCCTATTCTAACATTCCTTCCACATTCTATGAATCTTGTACCCACAAGCCAACTTCCCACTCAGACTTTATACCTTCGACTGTATATCAAACAAAAAAAATGTCGAAACAAAATGACCCTTAGATAATATAACATCCATACCATTTCCATGTGCTTCATTGAGTGAGACCATGATGCCCAAGTTTCCCCCATTGGTACTAGTGAAATACAAAGGGATAGCAATTAGGGAGGCGGGGGGAGAAAAATACCTTCCCGTTAATCAACAAGGAACTAGGGGCTTGATCTATGGCTTTATCGGCCATTGCATCAACTTGAGTGTTTTTTTATCTAAGGATGTGAAAAATGTTGATAGAGAGGACATTTACGATGGATATAATGTATCCAATGATGATCTTCATACATAAATCCTTTGGATATGATCCTGTCACAAAGTATATTATTGTATTTTTCAAATAGCTCACAATTTTTAGCTAAGAGATTTGACGATTTTTAGCAATCTGAATCCGTTAAAAAATTGCATATGCCTAAGCTTCGTTATTTGAAGAGATCCCATATTCCAATAGATATCAACTTCCTGATTTCCTCTAAGGAAAAAAAGCACCCCGGTCCCCACACCTACCTCTCCTGGATTTCCATTAGAAGCATTGTTGAGATAGAGAGTGTAGCACGTCTAGGAGTGCAACAAGCATTGAATCTTAGAAGGTGAAATTCGAAGCTTCCATAATGATATTTGGGAAATATTGTTGTTAATAGTAAAGTTCAGATTTAATTTATTCATCAAGAGCTCCTCCTCTAGATACAAACATTGCAGAGCCTCTATTATGATCCTCTTGGAGTTAAAATATTCTTACAATTGACATAGGTAGGTAGAGGTTACTGAGTGAACACTGGAGTTTTGGATCTTGAAAATGGCCCTATTTATTTCTAACCACAATTTCCAACAAACATAGTTTGGAGACGCCATCCAGGCTCTTTTGACAGAGGTTTGGACCTAAATGATCCTTGATAAAAGATCCCCATTTTCCTAAAAGACGTTTTATGGAGAAGGGCTAGGGGACTCAATGGAACAGTTATGTAGGTACAGTCTACGAGACCTTCTTGGTGAATTCACATTCCATAAATAAATGTAGGATATTCTCATAGTTCCGTCGACACAGGGAACAACATAATGGACCAAGGAAACCTCTTCTACAAAGGTTCTCCCTACAGAGAAGAATTTTCGCATGATCCAGAGTCCAAAAAACAATATTTATCTTTGGAAGCCCATCATTACGCCAAATATTTAACCAGACATTATATTTCTCAGGTAAGTTAACCTACTGAAGAAGTGCAACATATACACCTTTGATTATGTACCTCATTGCTCCCCAACCTCTATTGTTCCTGGCCTACAAGTGAATTGGAGTCACCCCTTGAAGCTTTAACAAAAATGGATCGAACAAATCCTGAAGGTGGGGAGGAACTTCCCCTAAGGACCATCCTGACCACACACTATCTGAATTACAACAACAAATTTCAAACAACAAATACTTGTTAGATTGCTAAAACCAAAATCTATGAGGAGAGAGAGAATGATATTGGATTAGGGGAGGTTTTCCCAAGCAACTATCATGCCAAATATTAATATTTTGTCAATTCCCCAGAAAGTGAGGGAGTTTTGGAAGTGTGTGAGAGAGCCTCTAAGAAGCCTCCAAATAGGGGTGCCATTTATAATCACATCAGTTCTATCAAGACATTTTCTTTGTTCCTCAGAGAAGTATTTTTTAAGAAGGATTTTTTTCCACTAGTCTCGATCTCCTGAGACCAACCTCCACATAATTTTAGAATCAAGGGATCAATTGATAATACCAATATTCCAAACACCAATACCACCATGGTCTTTTGGAGATATTACCAAGAACTAATTAACTAAATAAAAGCATTTCATATTAGTTTTTTCCTCCTACTAAAGAAATTTTTGAATTTCTTGGAATAGACCTTTTTTATACTTGTTGGAGCCAAGAGAGAGGATAATTAAAAAATAAGTAGTGTTGAGAGGACATACATGACTGGCACCAACCTTCTTAATGGATTTAATCGAAAGCCTCCTAGAACACACATTTTTATTTTATTTTTTAGAATATGACTTTCCAAGTTTCAATAGAGAGTGAATCAAGGTAGATATACATTCTGAGACATTTAAACAATTTCCAACTTCAAAAAAAGGAAATTAAAGGACATTGGTTATGGTCACGAGGGAATGTGCACTCACATTCCATTACTCAAACAAAATATTCTTTTTGATAATGATCATAAGAAAATAAAAACCTTATTGGATATAATATTCTTCAATGTGTCAACATTATTCTTCAATGTGTGCATTCACATTCCATTACTCAAACAAAATATTCTTGTTGATAATGTTCATAAAAAAAATAAAAACTTCATTGGTCATAATATTATTCAATATGTCAATATTCTCCAAG
This sequence comes from Picea mariana, assembly GCA_032191745.1. Taxonomy (NCBI): domain Eukaryota; kingdom Viridiplantae; phylum Streptophyta; class Pinopsida; order Pinales; family Pinaceae; genus Picea; species Picea mariana. The sequence goes on along the minus strand of JASDQU011246347.1, from coordinate 46,071 downwards.
CCTTATTGGATATTATATGTCAATATTACATAAATAACAATATTATATAATTTCATCAAAAAGTTAATATATATGCGAAGAAGGAGAACATTGTCATGAGTGTTAAGAATCGAGAGGAGTTTTTACCCATCCCAATGATTTTGATGTTGATTTGTAAAATGAGGTTTCATTTCCACATCCATCAACACAACTTAAGTACCATGTGATGAGTGAACTCTCTAGGATGCTTAGCACTCACCAAAAGTTCTATATAAATAATAAATCTAAYTATTATRAAKATTTRTATTTAATATYTTATTAATTATGWTTRTTTAATYTTATTAAAATCAATAAATTATATTARTTGTATTTCTATAAAAGAAAACTAGGTAGAGTTMTTGRGTATGATCTTTATGATCCTTTGKTGAATGAAYATTGTCAAAAYAACTCACAYAAATATTATTGGAGGAATCAAACATGGATTTSTTAGTGAGATGCAMCATTGTACCAAATATTAATGAAGGGAACATACTTTTTAGGAAACACATTGTCTCGAAGATATCAAATTGTAATTTTTGAAGACCTTTTTCATTATTTTTGCAGACTATAAATGTAGCAAAGCCTATAAATGACCCTTTCGAGAACACTTGGAAGATCATGGTGGAAAGGTACTAGGAGGAGTTGTTGTATTATAATGAGGCAATCATGTGCTTTCATATCACAAAAATTAATATGTACCATAAATATATGATTTCTAGGCATAAAACTACAACCATCTTAAATTTTAATGAAAAAACATGTTCATTAGAGGTTCTCTTTATATTTTTTTAAAGAGTAAATAATGTACTGAAATGAGCAATTATTTTCCATTATCATGTAGCAATAATGACTTTCTTATACCCATTTTTTCCAAGGTATTGTATGATTTTCCTCATCCTTAATATTTTCTTATGTATCTTAAACGACTTGAAAGAAGTTTTCACAAACATTCCTTCTAAGATGTATCATGTATAAAACATAACATATTCAGTGTTCCTTCAACCAAACATGTAACATTATTGTAGAAATTAATACACATGGAATCATAAACAATGCATTCAACATTTAGTACATAAACATGTTGAAACCCTTTAAGTAACCATTTTTTAATAGTTAATCATGATTTATTAGTGTATATACCACCCAAATTTACATAATGAATTCTAGTATTCCATCCACTCAACAACATTAATTTACATAATGAATTCTAGTGTTTCATCCACTCAACAACATTATGTGGTATGAAACATATTCAAAGCAAGGTTGCATGGTAGCAGAGTCCCTGACAGGTTGGGATGGGAGTAAATGTGACATAGTACAGACGCGTGGCTAGAAAGTTGAAATACATTAAAATGCTTTTATACATAGGAAACATGTACTTTTGTAATGGATCACGGTTTATTGGGATGGCGATATAAAAAAAGCAGTGATAGTTCCACAATACAGAAAATGGGTCTCTGATGTTAGTGTAGTTGCGGACTATAGAAATTCATCACACATAACAAAATTATAAATACGAAATATGTACTTGTATAAAGTAGATATTAAGTTCTATACATACAAAATTTCTACTCTTATAAAGTATGGGGAAGAGATTTTATAGAGGTTACAGGGAGCCCTCATTGCATAGCTAACCAATTTTTGGATCGCGGGTTCTCGGGCTGGCGGGCTCAAAATTGGGCCTTTGATGTTCTGTGGCCTACAAATAGCACCGACAGTTCCGCAATATACAAAATGACAGACGAAGTTTAGTTTGCTTTAAAACTAAGGCTTTTCTTGGACAGAAAGATATAGCATTGCTGAATTAGTTTTCTTTGCACACGTTTTATAGAGCATGCAGGGAGCGGTCATTCCATACTTCGCCAATTTTTGGATCACGAGTATTGTCGAATCAATTTTATTTGTAATTTATCAGAAATTAATAATGTCTGTTACATGTTTCTGGAAATTGGCGGGTTCAAAATTGAGTCTCTGATGTTCTGTCGCCTACAAATAGCACCGATAGTTCCGCGATATACAAAATGACAGGTGGAGTTGTGGACTATAGAAATTTACAAAAAAATAATGTCTATTATACAATACAATAGTAATAATGTTTTCTCGAACTAGCTTTCTTTAAAACTAAGTCTTTTCTTGGAAAACAAATATATAGCATTGTCGAATTAGTTTTCTTTGTACATGTTTTATAGGGCATGTAGGGAGGGGTCATTCCATACTTCGCCAATTTTTTGATCGTGCTTCTCGTGCTGGTGGTTTCAAAAATGGGTCTCTGTTGTTCTGTGCCCTACAAACAACATGGATAGTTCTGCGATATACAAATTGAGAAGAGACGTTGCGAACTATACAATACAAACTTATTATAAAATAAATAATGTCTATTACATATCTCTAGAAATTACATAAACATTTAAAACATCAACGTCGTTGAAGACCAGAAAACTAGCATACAATAGGAGACAAGAAATGTAGCATATCTGAATTAGTTTTATTTGGAACAAACAAGAAAGGTTCGTAGAAACCCAAAATTTAGTATACAATAAGGCCATTGTCGAATCAGTTTTCTTTGGAATTTATCAAAAATTAATAATTTCTCTTACATGTTTCTGGAAATTTAAATGTGTTTGTCATATAGACTAGGATTGGGGCTCCCGCGGACCATAAAAAGAAATAAGTACAAGAATTAGGAACGTTGAAATAAGTGCACGATGGTAGAGAGGAAGACCTAAAAAGAAAAAAATGGAAGTTAAGAGTGTTTGGTTACAGTTTTCTATTGAAAGAGGACATAAGTGGATTTATAAAGAAGAGAAGATGACAAAATAGACATAAAATGGATTGATAAACAAAACCAAATGGCAGTATAAACTTACTATGAAGCTGAAGCATTTTTGTTGTTGTCGTCGATGGGCATTGTAGTCCCGTTGATCGGTTCTTGCCCTTCCAGGATGAGGCCATCCATTCTCTTTTGGAACGATTCTTTGATGTAGCTTTTCATGGGGCCTGTGTTGGTTTCATCCCGGATTTCCATGTCGTAAAGGTTGTTTTCTAATTTCCTTAGATCCATTGCAATGCTATACAGAGTCTGTTCAATTTCTTCATTGTGTGAGGCATAGTCCAGTACCCAGCGCTCTTGCTCATCTATATGATGTTCAAGTATGATGTAAAACTTTTCGAAAGGCAACCCCTTTAAAATATCAACTTGTTCCTTGAAGGCTTCTTTGGTGAATTACAAGGATTTGAGAATTAAGTTAGGAACTTGAACCTCATTGGTAGTTCCACCTAAGTCCAACTAGAGCAAGCTTGTGAATAAATCTTCCTTTTCTGATATGACTTGTTTACATGACTTGACAATGAGCTGCAGGTTGTCAAATTTATTTTGCCAACATGCTTTTACTTCTTTGGTGCACTTTGTCGAGGGGAGTTTCTCATGCCTTATTTTCAGTTCTGATGTGTTGTCGACATATTTGGAAAAAGGGGCCAGTACCTGATCATAGAAAAGTTGTTCAATTTTTAAATTCATCTCCAATTGTTCCAGCAAACCATTGGCCTTCTTTCGGAAGAAAACTAATTTTTGCGATGTTTCCCAGGCTTCAGTAACTAAGTGCATTCTTTGTTGATGTTATTCTCTATAAGGGCTCTAGAGCATGCAAATAGGGTAGAGGATACTTTCAGTTTCGTTGCAGTGGTAGAAGGCACAATTTTTGCCAAAGGACTGGCAAACTCTGGAGTTGCAAAGAAAGCCTGCTCAAATTTGTTGAGGCGTTGTTTCATATTATCATTTTCTGTCTCAATTCCTTGAATGGAATCACAAAGAATGTCATCGGTTCCATGGTGAAATTAGCAGATTTGGGATGAAGAAATTTCACTAAAGTTAATCTCTGCGCGAGATTTGCCTTTCTTGTTTGTTACATCTCTCTTTTAAATGACTAGACTTTTTGATTGGCTGTCAAAAATAATGCTCTGGATTATGAAGGATTCATCTATGTCAAAATAGTCGGTGTCTGATATTTCCCCCACGGACGACCCAATTTTCTGCATGTGCTCAGCTTCAATTTCAAGTTGCAGTTTTCCACTTTCAATTTGGGGTTCCTCCGCCTGCCCTGCATTGTTTTTTATCTTCTTCACCAATAGAATTTTGTTAGAACTATCAATATTTATGCGAGGAGGGTTCTTATCTCCTCCTCCGTTCGAATATTTATGGGTTTCTTTCTTACTGGGGTGGACCGTCGAAGTTATGCTCCATGATTTTGTTCTCTTGGGAGTGCTGGTGGCGGACTGGGTACTCTTCTCACCAGACACTTTTCCATGTTGTCTGTACAATTCAGTGGCATTTTGCAATATCTCTGCATCGCAATCGACAGAAGCAAGATTGTTGTCAACATTGTTCTTGTCTTGGGTCAGGTGTGTATGGATAAAAGAGGCGTTAAATCCAACACCCAGTAAATGTTCTCGAAAAATTCCATTAGGGTCAAACCCTTTTATCCTTTCATTGTACTTTAGGTTCAATTTATTGAAATGGGCAGCAAACTCGTCAATCTTGTTGATTTTTCTGCACACGAAGTCTTCGACTTTCTAGGGCAGAGGAATAAACTATTTTTTTTTCTTTCCATGGAAAAAATGCAACCAGTGGTTGTATTGCCTTGCTATTTCTGCAAGAAACATCTTGTCTGTGATGTGGCATGGAAGGAAGGAAGGATTTTCCTTAGAGCCAAAGACTATGAGGACACTTTGATTTTCTTGTTTCTCAAGTGTGCCCTCTCTGCTCAAAAACTTGGTTGCCTAGCTAGACATCCACAGAGCATCCTTGCCTAACAGTAAATCTTTGAAAAATTAGACAAAGCCATTAAAAACTTCATAAAAACAATGGGAGGCCTTGTGTATCGATAGTGCCTCATGCCAGAATGTCACTGGGTCAAATCCACAGTTTATTTTATTGGAAAGAGAAAGTTTTGGAAATGGACAACAATACACAATTGCGAAAATCAACTAGGATGACATATAAAATTGATTTTATTCTTTGAATTGTGACAACTGGGAGCAGAGCTCAATCGAAATCAACTTTCCCCAATCAAAAATGTATTTTTCCTTGACTGTGAAATACAAAATATAAATAATTATATGGGAAATGCTTGATGTGGATGCATGTCCTGTTATTCTTGTAACTAGCCAAGCAATTTCCCAGAATGGATTTCTAAAGGAACTTACCTGCAACCTTGCGATATCTTCAGGAACTATTTTCTGGTCTTCAAGGAGGTCCGCTAAGATGTCCAACCTGTTATGATGTTTTTCTAGAAATTGTTTGCAGTCTTGTCCTCTGAACGTCAATGTTGGGTTCGACAATTTTAACATCTCGCAAAAGAGTCGAGGCAACAAAGAAACATGAGAATGGTCATGCAGTGGAATAATTCTTTGGCCTGGAATATATTTTTTAGCGTACTAAGAGACCACCTCCTTAGAGTCAAAAACTTCAACAAAGCAACCTGCACGAGCAATTCCAGAGGTCCAAATCACTTTGTTTTGGGCGAAACAGGATGAATAGTAAAAGTATTCCCTGGACCACTGAAAGTTGTCGTCCTCTTGTGCAAACATATTTATTGTATCTCCAGAAAACCGTTGTCGACCTGGTTCCATAAGTCTACAAGAACATTTATTTGTTCCAACCGATTAATGAAATGAAAATTTGGAAGGGATAATATAACCTGGAAGAAATTTTGGTCGAAAGCGTGTGAATGGGAGAAGTCCTTGAGACTTTCGTTGATTAATGACAATTTGGATGGTTGTTGCATGATGCGTTGTTAGCATTAAAAAGTACTAATTACATACATAGAAATTCCAACACATTGGATACTGCAATGACCGATTAAGCATTGTAGATTTCTTGAGCGGCCCAACATGAGGA
>JASDQU011246347.1:26539-37013 GCA_032191745.1 Picea mariana | reverse complement strand
TGGAAGCAATGTATGACATTCAACCAACGAAGAATAATAATGACTACCCGCCCGTCCTACCCTGCAATGGTTAGGACCTTCAGGACACATAAGCAACACTCATGCCCAGGTTCCCATCAATTTTGACCATTTAAGGTCTCAAGGCTGGCGACTGTTCTAAGGAACAAGGAGGTGTCTACATCCCACCCGACACAAGCAGACCAAGCCTACTAAGCTAAGGAAAATCATCCTAACAACCTAATGCACCCAAAATTAAATTACACAAGTAACTAGAACCCTTACAGTGAGCAAAACCAATCACATTGAACGTTTAAAAAACCAAGTAAAAACATTAATTAATAATAAACAACAACACCCTCAACAGGAAGCGCAAGCTAAAAAAAACTTCGTCAACAACCCAACCATTAATCAAGACTAAATGGTCAATATCTATGATTTAAATTGGCATTAATTACAGATCAATTAACCAGTCTAAATTCCATTAGTCAACGAGTTACCAACCAAACTTAACATGAATTATGACTCAAATTTAGCGAGTCTGAGTTACCAGTTAGGCGATATCTATAAATCCAACTAACATCAATTACATATCTAAATTAGCAAGTGTAAAATTGCAATCTAGTCTTTACTCACCATACTAATTTTAATATTTATTACAACCTAAATGGACAATTCTATAGTAATTCAAATCCCCATCCAACTAGCCATAAACTTGAATAACAACATTAACATTCTAAAGTGGAATGCTACCTTTAGCATGTATGAACAGTTAAACCTCAACATTAGTCTAGCTATAATGACCGAACTAACCACACTGGTTGTTTATTATCATTGAGGGGGAAACTGCTAGCTAATTACATTGTTGTGGAAAATCAACAAGGTAATTACATATCTACTACATAACAATTTATTACAGCAGTTAACAAGGAATTTAACATAATGATTAACATCGCAATTATTTTAGCAATAACAGGGTAGTTTGCATGACTATTTTCATAGCAAGTAATATAGCACTAACAAGGCGATTATCATGCTAGTTAACATAACAGTTAAAATAACAGTAGCAAGGCAATTTATATGAAGGTTAACAAAATGATTGATAGTGCAATAACAAGGCAATTTACATAACTATTAACCATTTAACTCACTGTGACATTTAATCAATAAGACGGAATCACCTAACCATTGACTCAGGGTAGTAATTAACATGGCAATTATTGGACCAAAGACATCGTTGTAGCAATTATCATGGCAATTAATAAGGCAATAATATAGCATTTAATATTTCAATTAACCTGGCAATTACAGAAAAAAGGGAAACTGTTGACCATTAACATTGTTGTAGCAATTGTTCTGGCAATTGATAAGGCATTTAATATAGCAGTTATCATTTCAATTAACTTGGTAATTACATGGCCAGTAACATCGCTGTGGCAATTAAAGTGTGGCAGTGAGAACGTTGGGTATACACTCAAGGAGAAGGACAATAAAAGGGACAGTACAACTGCAGAAGGACCAACTCATGGTCATTCAACAACACACTCTTTAAGCATCAAGGAAACTTCATGCCCAATCCTGCAAACACAGTCAACAATTTAAAGGCAAAAATCTTGGTCAATTTCAGCAAGCTCTGGCAACATTCTAAAGGAAAAAAAACATGGGTAATTATAGCAAGCTCCAACAACATTCTAAAGGAAAAATCGTGGGTAATTACAGCAAGTCAGTTCCATTTTTAAAAGGAAAATCATTTTTCTATATATCGGAAAGATGGAGGCTACCCTTTTAATGGAAAAACGAAGTCTTTAAGGCAGTAAACACAATCACAATTAATTTTCAAATCACCAAGCCACAAAGCATCAATTAGCAATAAATTTTCTTTTTGTAAAACCCAGTCTTCTTCAAGGGGTAAATCGCCCCAAAAGAAAAAAAGCGAAATGCAAACTTGAGAGGGATGAATAAACAGAGGTTTCCCCCTTTCACTGCCAGGATGCCAATGCCAACGCATACAAGAAAACAAAATCGTTTTTGTCTTTCTTACTAGGGTACCAAATGTATAACGTAGATAGAGAGTTTAATTGTTTTTCCATTGCCGAAACACCAATCCAAAAATGCAGACATGAATCAACTCGTTTTCCATTGCCAGAATATCAATACAAAAATGTATACATGAATCAACTTGTTTTTCCATTGCCAGAATGAAAATACAAATGAATACATGAATCAACTCGTTTTCCATTGCCAAAATACCGATACAAAAATGTAGACATGAATCAACTCATTTTTCCATTGCCGGAATGCAAATACAAATGCAGACATGAATCAACTCATTTTCCATTGCCAGAATACCAATACAAAAATGCAGACAATAGTAAGAGAACTAAAAGGATCCAATGAGAAGGGTCATGGAATGATAGCAGGGGTTTTATTAGTCAAGGCATAGAGAAAACCAACCAGGCCACCAAATTATTCACACGCAGAGGTCATTGCCAGATGGCGGAATCAACAATCAGCTAGGGGAAAACATCAAGGGCAGTCGGCTAACATTTTTGTCCTTCACTCATAATCCTTGCACAGAAAAGCAGGGCATTGAGATCCATAGGTCTTTTAACGCTAAGGAGACAACCGTAGATCAAGCTCCTGGCCGACTCCTCAGGCGAGGACTGGTGAGCTAGGGATGAAGGATAAACAACCACAAAGGTCACAATCAACATAGCAAGGTGGTCAAGACGTTCGAGGAAATGAATCCATGGGAGTCAATCTATCATCAAGCTAGGCTAAGAAAATTTCATAAAACCATCGAGACAATCAGTTCACTTACCCATGTAAAAATGCATATTCAAGCAGAAGTTCTAAAACAATTGACCATACAAACAAAGAAAGCATACCATTGCTTGATGGCCCTCTCTGAATGACGTCCCACGCACTTTGTGCAACTCCCCCTTGCCGACTGTCGAGACTTCACCAGTACCTCCCAGCCAATGCTAGGGGTACTCTTCTTCCCCCTTAGCCCCCCAAGCCGCAAGCAGGCCACACGCGCACTATCAAGAGATTTCAACTAGCTCCCATCTCGCCTCGCGAGGCCAAGCTACCACTTCTCACTGAGCTGGGTATCCCAACTCCCACAAGTTAAGTCAGTCAAGTAGATATTTTTGCAGTGTAAAGTTACGCAAACAGAAGAGGATCCAACCTCCATCTCCTCCCTTCATTATATAGAGTTTTGTGGTTCCTTACTTTCCTAAAATCTCGTTTAATTAAAGTTTTAAAAATAAATTCCTAAAAATTCCTCTCCATACAAGTGTCCCCCATCCCCTACATTCCTCCATAATTTAATTTATTTAATTAATTAATTATATTTATTTCCCTCACCCACATAGAGTTACTCCTAGAATCACTCCTAAGTGTCCCCGAATTCTCTTACAGGTTTTAATGGCTTTCCCTATTATTAAATTGCTAGTTTAGTTTAAATTATAAAGCTCTTAAATGGTAGATACTTTTTCTAAGTTTGACTTTCCGCTTTTTCCCTTATATTCCCCTTTTTCCCTTTTTAGGTTTACCTCTTTTCCTAGTTTCCTAAAATTTTAGATTTTCCCTCTTTCCCCTTTTTAATTAGAATTCAAAAAGGCAGGTTATCTTTTAATTAAAATAAATTTAAATTATCAAAGATAATAAAACAATTAATTCCCTTTTTTAAATTTTATTTCAACAGATTTTTTTTTTATGAATAAATTAAATTTATTACTCCCTTCGTGTTACAAGATTTAACGAAGATCATAATTATTATTTAAGTTGTTTTTATTATTATTATTATTATTATTATTATTTATAGATAGACAAAATTTTACAACTAGCGTAATTTAGACTTAGACGTTAAATTTTGTACTAGGTGACATTTAATTAGGGAAATTGTTTTTAAAAAAAAATAACACGTTATTCGTCCTAAGGCCATCTAGGTTCATTCCTCTATCATCAACAATGCGACGTGCCTTTCAGGACACACTAGGTGCTCCAAGGGTGCCACTTGCCTCGTCTGTTCCCTTACGTGACATGCCCTTTAGGACGCACTACGTGCTCCAAGGGTGCCACTCACCTCTTGGCTGACTTGGTAGACATAAAAAACCCTTAGAGTCAATACTCCGCTATGTGAACTTGTGGGAGACTAAGGGCCTCTAATGAATAAGGCCCCTGCCTTATTGAGCGCCCCTTATAATCATCGTGAGCAACTGTCGCAGTCTGCCCTCACAGCATTGTGGGTCCTCTCGAACTAGGTAAACGCTAACCTACAGTTTGAGCCACGACAGGAGTGCTAGTAGGCTGTGGTAGGGCTATTTTCCACACCTCTCCCTCAACATCTCTGGTAGTCGTGCGTGACCCCTTTACTCCACATGTGAGTCCGGTCAGCAAGATATTGTCAGTTTGCATCATCAAAAATCATGTCAGAACATGTCCATATCATATCATCTAATCAGATGCACTAATAACACAGTAAAACTATCAAACTCCAATGGTACACTCCCTAAATTGATCCAGAGTCTAAGGGGTTCAATCTATGCCTCTACATCCTCGAGGTCCAAAATCCTGCACACTCATTAAAACCGAGTCAATAGCACCTGTCTATGTCAATGCAGTTACACCATGTCATAAACCCATGACGCCTGATAATCAAAATCAAATGTTTTAATAGCATAATAATCCGGATCACTTGCGAGCAAGTGTCCTCTAAGAATAAGTTCGCTCAGTGCGCTAGAGCGGGATGTTACAGCATGGATATTATCAAATAGAACAAACTGCAATTTATCCAACACACTCCACAGGAACATTGTGTCAACAGTTTAGTTTCCTTGTTGTAACTCATGAATTCATTCTATTTATGGAACCCGAAAGAATGGGAGCAGAACGGGTCCTCCAAATTCTTTCTTTAAATACAAAGTCGACGTCAAATAAGTATGTCCTATGAAAAAATATTTTTAAATGTAAAATGTAAAGAAAGAACAAACCAGGTTTTATTTAGATTCAAGTAGTGAGAAACACAAAGAAAATCTTTTCCTTCATGTTTAATGACACAGGGGAAGAAAGTACAAAATACAATTGAAACAAATACCATAAATTAGAAAATACTATTAAGAAATAAACCGAAACTATTCTATATTCAAATATGATGTGTTACAAAATACAGTTGATGCTATTTGCGACAATGATTTTGATTTCGCCTGTCATCGACCAATCAAAGGTATATACATTGATGAAGCTTCTTCACACTTTTCTTGACGTTCAAACTCTTTATTCGTAAAAAATGAGTTGAATATCAATTTTGGGTTTTGTATTTAATCGGTGCTGCGAAGTACATCTATCCCAGTTTTTTGAATACCTTGTTTCTTCCAGATATGGCCTGCCTGCAATGGCTGCTTATTCAACATTCCATTCTTTGTCAAGTATTAATTCCCTTCTGTCGTCAAAAAGTTGGGGTTTAAGGTGTTTTCTTTGCAATGTTCCTGAGCATTCACATCTGATACAACTTAGAAATGTGATTCAAGCTGATTTCAAAGTGAACAGAGTCATTTTATGTCACAACAGTTAAGTCAAGGGAAAAAAATTCAAGTATATAGTGACTGGTATTCTCCCTGTATTCGATCATCTGTTTGGTTGAGCAGCCTGCCTGAGGATTTGTATGTGGAACTTCTTTTCTTTATTATAGTAAATTGGAAGAAACGTCCAACCCAGATGCAAAATGCAAATCTGTTGAGGTACATAAATTCTTCAGGTAGCTGAGGTGTGGAAAGTCCATGAAATGTTGTAGAATGCACTAGAATGCATCAGAATATATCTTTCCTCATAGCGGGCAAGGTATGGCGGCCCACAGAAAGGTCTGGAATGTTCGAAGGTGATGCCTAATATGTGGACTCTGCAACTACATCCAGAGGAAACCGAACAAACTTTGACAAAGAACATGGTTTTCTGTCAAGTTGGCTACCAGAGCCACATGCAGGTCATCAAAGTATGAAATAGAAACTCTTGTAGTGATAATGTGTAATTTTATCCACCCATATAGATTCTGTTACCAGACTCCGAGGAAGACAAATACTTGTGCAATATCTACAATTCGATACAGTGGCCAAATATGTGTTGTTGGAAGAAGCTATATACTTAAATGAAGAACTATGTTGCAGATGACCTAAAAATCCATTACAATTCCCAGCAATAAAAAAAAGAAGTTCAACAAACAAATTTCCAGGTAGTCTTTTCAACCAACCAAAGCATCAAACACAATGAGAGCACCAAACATACTTGTTCTTTTTTTTTCGTTCTCTCTGAGCTTCTCTTGTATAACACACTTTTTTTTTACTCAAAGCTCACGTCAAAACCAATCTCTCTTCTTTCATCTGCCCCTCGATCACATCTCTAAGATGTCTTACATGTCCATTACGAGGAACATTAGAATGAAGGCACCCTAAACCGCAACTCTTTGATCATAGAGAGAAATGGAAATAAGTATTTAAAAGCAAGGTTGGATGGTCCTCCGTACATTTTGTGTTGATTCCTTTTAATGATAGATGTTCTTGATATTTTTAGTTATTAATGCTAATATTTTTTAATATGTACACTGAATAGTGACTAGCAGCACGTATTAAAATTCCCATATCTGAGCAGATTCTGAAATCTGACATCAAAGATATGCATAATATTAAAGAGGGACATGACATGAAGGCCTTTGTAAGTCACACATTTGTGAACTATGCCGAATCTTTTAAGAAAACTAAAATTGGACAAGCAAAAAAAATAAAATAAAAAGTATTTTCGCCAATTCAAAATGCAAGCAAAAAGAAATTACCAGATCCCATACTATTCGGCTATCTATTCATTTTAATGGTAAATGTCCTCAAGCTTTCTAGTTATTAAAGCCCATCATTTCGAAATGCACAATATTAAAGAGGGACATGACGTGAAGGCCTCTCTGGGCGACACATACGTGGACTATGTTGAAGCTTTTGAGAAAACTAGAACTGCAAAAACTAAAAAAAAAAAGCACACTATTTTTGCTACTTCAAAATGCAGGTAAAAAGAAATTGGGAGATCCCATAATATTTGTCTGTCTATTCATTTTAATGGGAAATGTCCTTGATATTTTCAGTTATTAAAGCCCATCATTTCAAAATGCAGAATATTAAAGAGGGACATGACGTGAAGCCCTCTATGGGCGATACCTTCGTGAACTATGCTGAAGTTTTTAAGAAAAACTGAAACTGCAGAAGTAAAAAAAATAAAAAATAGAAAATTCAAAATGCTGGCAAAAAGGTGCTTTCATAGGTAAGGCTCTTTAGTACTCAATGTTCTTCAAATTCAATGACTTTCTTATTATTTGAGTAAAGGGGAAAAACATATGACAACCTAGAAGGAGGGCCATATATGATGGACAACTCATTGGCAGAAGCCATAGCGAGAATGCAAATTGAGTATCTAATTACTGTGGAACTATGTTGTGTTTGAGTCTTCATCTTCCCCTGCCTGTTCAAAATAAAAAACAAGGAAGGGTTGAATATTAGCTTGCCTATTTATTTTAATGGGAAATGTCCTCGAGCTTTCCATTTATTAAAGCCCATCTTTTCAAATCTGTGTGGTCGATTCTGAATTTTGAAAGCATATTTAATGTGTATTGGAAAGCGCTGAATGTAGCGGGGATGGAGCCCTATGTAATAGATGTTACTACTATTTTTCATCTTTTGTTGACGAGCGTATGTAGAATGCATGTAAAGAAGACTAATTCAAGAATATTATTTTTTTTGCACATGAGCCCTTCAAATTCAAATAGTTCGCAAGTCCTATTTTCTATTTGTATATCGCAGAACTATCCATGCTATTTGTAGGAAATGGAACAACAATGGTCGAAGTTAGAGCCCGCCAACTCGACAACTCGCGATCCAAAAAATTCTTAGTATTTTTTGTGTGTTTTTTTGTCCATCGGGGTATGTAAAACGACGTATGTAAAGTAAACTATTTCAACAATGCTAATTCTTTTGGACATGACGGCCTTTAAATTCAAATAGTTTGCAAGTCTGATGGTCAATTTGTATATCGGGGAACTCTCCGATTCTTAATTTTCAGCCGCCCACCCTGAGAACCCGCGATGCAAAAACTGGCTAAGTACGGGACGACAACTCCGTGCATGCTTTATATATCTACTTTACAAAATTACATATTTCCCATGTTTAATTTATGTTGTCCAGGAAACCTATAATTTGATAAATTTCAATGTCTTCTATCTAGGAGCCCTTCCTTTAAAGAAAACTAAGTCGGAAATGCTAATGTATACACCATAGTTCGATACCACCTATCAGCCAAGCCGCGTCCATAAAACTGGCTAACTATGCAACCGAATGACAACCGGTCAGAATAATCGCGGAACTCTCTGTGCTATTTGCAGGGCATGGAAGAAAATAAGCCCAATTTTTAGCTCGCCACCTCGAGAACCCGTAATCATTAACCTATTCTATTCAGGAAACCTATAACTTCATAAATTGCATTCTCTTCTATCCAAGAGGTTTTTTTTTTAAAGAAAACTAATTTGGGAAAGCTAATGTATAGACCACACACGACCTGTCATAGGATGCAACTGAACTACAATCGCATGGAATGACCACAGAAGCAGGAGAAAGTAGAKTCAAACGCAATTTACAACAATAAATTAAAAGGGAGATAAGAGTTATATATCGCACACAACAAAATGCAATTTCATAAGTATGTAATTGTAGTAACACAAAATCCATGGAAAAATCATCGACAACTATGAAATATATTTTGGGCTCGACAAAATCTGCTTCAAAGCGTAACAGATGAAATTGACATCGTCTGCAATTCTTTAATCTATTATTTTATCTTACTAAGCCCAATTTTCAGCCCGCCATCCCCAGAGGTCGCGATCATTAACCTATGCTTTCCAGGAAACCTATAATTTCATAAATTGCAATATCTTCTATCCAGGAGGCCTTCTTTTAAAGAAAACTAATTCGACAAAGATAATGTATACACCGAACACGACCTGCAATAGTTCGATAGAACCTATTCATGAAGCCGCGTCCATAACACTGGCTAAGTATGCAACCGAACGACGGTCGCTCGAAATGACCATATAAACAGGACAAACTAGAGTCAAACACAATTTACAACAGGAAAGTAAAAGGTAGAGAACAGCTATATCTCCCACACAACAAAAGGAACTCTCATAACTATGAAACCATAGTAACACAGAATCCATGGAAAATGCATCGGCGGCTATGAAATATATTTCCAGGCCGACAAACTCTGTTTCAACGCATAACAAATGCAATTTACATCGCCTACAATTTTTTACTCTGTTATTTTATCTTAATAGTACTCTATGCAAACCGAAGTGCAAAAAAATGTAACCAGAGATCCAACCGCAAATGCAGTATCCCAACATTGCAAACCCTGGGCAAAAAAGAAAAAGCACCAAGTAAGAACCTAGCCAAAAAGAACCAAAAGGCCCAAGTGCAGGCGTAGAAACAATAAACAACATACAACAAAGAAAGGAACAAGCAGCAACCACCCCCTCAGGAACGAGGCTCTTCCAATCGTGACTGCAGAAACCCAAACGTGCAAACTGTAACAACACGAACAAGAAAGCAAGAACAATGAGAACATGCAAATAAGAAATCAATGCCATGAAAAAAACAAGCATGAACCAATGAACTAGCAATGCCCCTGGAGTATATAAATTTTAAAAACAGAACAAAATGTCTCGTAACAAGTCTGTTAAGTAACCATTCAACACTACCAAGCCTGTTAGCTAAACATTTAAGTCTGTCAGAAATGCACTGTAAACATTTAAGAAAAAAATTCAATGTGGCAGGTCTCTGACGTATCCCAAATAAATTCATATATTTTTTGTAACAATAGTTTGAACACCATATTTTGGATATGCCACCATATCAAACATTGCCATAAATTTACCTAGTATAAAATATTAAAACAAACATTCGAATTAATGGTAGCATTAATTCACGTTCAACGAATGCACAACAAAATTTATGATTTAAAAATGACCATATACTACCAATTACTTTTGAAATGCAAACATATTTTACATTGGGAATAGTGAAGGCGGCAATAAGACCTCCAATCCTTTTTCCAATCAATCTTGACAAACATGATAATTTTTATTATATAAAAATCGATCTTTTCACTTCCCTTGTTCCAACAATAGACAATAGGCAAATATAATCTCCTTTTAAAGTTACGATAAAGTTAAAGTCACATTTTCTCCACTAATGTTTAAGGAGGCATCCATACCCTACCACCTTTGAATTCCAACCAGTGACTTCCAAGGAGTAAAAGCCTTTTAAATATCAATTATTATACTAACCATATTAATATATTAATAAATGAGTGAAATATTTATTTAATTATTTAAATTTTCTATGTAATAAAATTTATATAACTATAAAATTGGTAATCCAAATTT
>JASDQU011246346.1:0-25958 GCA_032191745.1 Picea mariana | reverse complement strand
TTTCCATGGACTGCTAGATTTCATCTAGAAATGAAGTTGGTCTTGAACCTGAATTAGTTGGAAGCCCATATGAACACCCAACTATATGAGTATGTCACATTTTTGCAGAAGGAGAATGCCGAGAAGCTCAACTATCACATATGACTTACAAGTTGTCTGTTATCTCTCCATGGTTTGTATGGAAGTACCCCTCCTTGTGATAGGGGACATGTTCCAAATTCCCTACTATACGTGAAAATCTACATCTTGTGGTGATTCTCTTACAATTTTCATTCTTTGTTAGTAATCAAGTTGTACGATGGTTTTATAGATTATGTAAAATCTCCAAGTTCTATCTACAGGGAATTTTTGAGGTGTTTTGTCCCTTAACCTTCCCTATTAGCAGGAAAAGAGAATGTGAGGTAGGATTATAGAAGTAACATGCCAACTAGATTTTTCCAATGTTTTCTTTTGAGCGCAAGGTGAGATGAGATGTGGAATTTAAGCATCCACCATCTAGTCTACAAGTYTGATATTTAGTAGGTATATTAGTAAGGAACGTGCTTTACTTTTGTTAAGGTCTCATTGTCATCATATGGTGGAATATCTATAGTGGTATGTATTTTGTAAACTCCCTGTGATTTTCAATTGGKAACATAGAATAATGTAGCCTTCAAAAGTATTTAGCAACTCCAATTTATAGTCAGCTTCTCCTACTTGTTCATGTTTTAATATGCCCACCAACTAATGAGTATGAAGTTGTTCCTTTGACTTTTCCCTTGATTGAAGGGTGGTTGTTTGAMTTTAAACAKATATAAAATATGGGCTTTAAAGGAATGATTTTTTCTCTTTCTTTTCTGGGATGCTCCTTGGAGATTGTATTTTTCCTTCCATTAATTGCAGTTGGAATTTCCATAGTGCTTCAGCATTCCATACTTTCATAGTTTCAATATTTGTTCTTGTAATAAGTACCAATTCTTCATAATGTAGTTTCAGTTTTTCATAGTTACATGTAATAAGTGTTGATGTCATTGTGGTGCTTGAAAAGTTGACTTTTAAAGCATGCATGCAGATATCTTATGCAAAATTTGTTACAGACAACCATTTGTCCCAGATATTAGAGCAGTTGCATAGATGTGATAAAAAAACATTTTGGTAGTCTGGTAGAGTGTTTGCAATCTTAATTGTGAGTTTAACATTGTATATTTTTCTTTAGGAACCATGCTCAGGTGTGACATAGAACAATTTTCATCCTGCACAACTTCCCAACAAATGCATGTACGTCATCAGGAGTCCATTGTGTAGGTTTTTCCAGTGTTACATGGGTATTCAAATTTTGTACACAACCCTTGGATACCTATTTCCTGGGGGTACTCCGTATCAGGGAACACTCCATATCAGGGAACCCATGTATGTCTCATATGTGGTCGGTACATTGGATACACTAGTGGGTATGTCCTAGTCCCAAAAATCTATGTCCCCTGCAATTGGTGTATTTTAATAGTACGTTGTGCCCTCGAGGGACACACATAAGTACTCGATTGTTGCATGAATTTTTGATGAAAAAAATATAGAAACCTAAAAACCTAATTTTTGTTTTCCCGCCATTTTCTACTAGGTCCCATAGACCCTCCTACACTTTATCATCGCTAAAAAAAACCTAAAACAATTCACAATGATCTTTTACAAGTGTGATTGATGTTGGTGTTGGGTAGTGGTTTGGTGTTGGACACCGGTATGGTATCTCAAATCTCATAACAGTAGATTTGCAGTGTGTTTCATTGGATTCAACACTGAATGCGTTGGAGAGGAATTTGTATGGCCAATTTTTTTTCACGATAGTGGAATTTTGCAATTTCTCTTAGGAATAGTGGTTAGAAACCTGTCACAACAACATTATTTTGTTGATTTTATAGACAAACCCACCTACAACTTGTTGGAGAGGTGATTTCTCAAGATTGGGCACCCATTTCATTTATTACAATTGAGAAATCTACATTTATAGTTGATAAATTTGAGTCTGAGATATATAATGACCTCTTTTACAGTGTACTTCTGAGTTTTGGTTATGACATGAGAAATACAATGATTTTGATTCATTAGATCTTAAAATGTATAGATGGCCCATGTTATTTTATTGCTTTCATGGTTTTCAATGTTTATTCTTAATGATTATTTTTAAAAGTTTAAAACTTTAAACATTAGTGTATCTCTATATATTTGGGGCATGGTCTAGTATCTATTGTGTCCTACCTCCCAATGTACCTGGTCATCCCCTAGAATTTGGGAAGGGGGGGTCTCTAGACATACTGGGTATCCATTCTCATGTACTGAAATCTTGGTCTAACATTTGGTTTTGGCTTATCATTCCAAGGATTTCATGCCAAGGTGGATTACCTTCATTCTAGGCCTTGGAAACCACTACAAGGTTGTCAACCAAAATCCCTGACCAACAAACATGGATGAATGTCAGCCCCAGTTATTTACCTAACTAGAAAACTTCATTTCCAACCATCTCAAACATGTGTTATGTTCTTGAGAGGACTTCAAGGAACATTAAGTTTATTATGCATACATGGCAATCCCTTGACACCAAGAGGACCTCATTCTTTTAAATTTTTTAGGTCTTTGCACCCTTACCATGAACTCCCATCCCATCACTAGCCTTACTGAGGAAAGTCATCAAGCTGGTTGCAGGGGAACTTCTCCTTCATTGTACTTGCAAAGGATTTGGCTTGAAGTTCAAACCTAACAAAGGAACTCACATGTTGTTTCATATTTACTCGAGTGGTCCTATGTTGACTATTGCTTCTCATTCTAGTGGMACACATTGTAGTTGTATAAAACATTTCCTTTTGAAAGCTCACCCTATTTTTCTTTTTTCTATCATGCATTTATTCTCCAACCACTATCTTTTAAATGTTTCTGATATGAAAATTATTGAATAATCACTRAATTTGTAATGTGTTTATCAATATCAACTTATAAGTAAAATTTCCATATGCATCTATGAGAGTTACRCATTTACAAAAGGAAGGATAGGGTTGCATATATCCACAATCAGAATATGTGTGGCCCTTTTCCCTATTGATTTGAAGAGTCAGAATTTGGCATCAAATTTATGTTGAAAGTATCAAGAGTCTTGAGCCATCGAGCTTATAATATAATGTCAAATCCACCAATAGGCATCGTGAAAAATGATGATTCCATGATGATGATACCACCTAGAGTTCATGAATATGTTTTTCTTGAAATCTAGAGTAACCAATTCAAGACAAGTTCATATTAAAGGAGGCATATATACAACACTAAGAAGATGAAACATTGTCAACAATGCATCAATTTTTAAAATCTGCCCCATTTTATCAATTTACATGCCTACTAATTTTTTTTACAAAAATCCCATTACCACTCGAAAACATTATCACAAAAGACATATTTTGTATGGCCTTGGGGTTGAAGAAGGCCACATCAATTCCTATACATCATCTTCAAATTTGTCCTATCTTTAGTGCAATGGATTGGGAGGGTATTATTCCTGACAAGTAGACATTACAAATAGCAGGGATTGTTTTAACATTTGTTGTTGAACTCCTAATAGAAGAACCCCTCCATCTTTTATATCTTTCTAGCAACCCTATTCCCTTGATACAACAGGTCCTCCCAATTTATTTGGCATTTTTTAGAGGACCACACATCATCTTGAGAGGACCACTCATCATTTTGAGAGGAATACATATCATCTTTCATTTTGTAGAGTAAACAAATCAAGACAAATCATTAAAGAAGGTGTATCAACAACACTAAGAGGATGCACCCATCTATATTAGCAACTATTTTTCATTCCAGGTGCTTCGAATTTTTAAAATCTACCCTATTTTACACATTTACATGCATGTTGATTTATTTTTTCAAAATCCCCTTTACAGATGGAAAACATCATCACAAAATGCATACTTTGTATGGACTTGGGGTTGAGGAAAGCCACATCAATTCCTATGCAACATATTCAACTTTGTGTTATCTTTAGTACAATGGATTGGAAGGATACTATTCCTAACTTGTAGATATTTTGTGGTTTCCTCTATTGAAACACTCGTGGAAAACCCTCTGAGTATTTTCCCATGATCCATGAATGGTAAAAGGGGTAAATCGTCGGTCCTGATTATGGAGCCTAACCTCGAGGGGATCAAGAGAATTGAACCTATGACCTCTCCAACTATGGGGGAGAGATACGAGGACTAATGTTTGGCTCATGACCACTTAGCAGACATTACTTACAATTGGGAGTTGTTTTAGCTTATGTGGATAACCTCCTAATAGAAAAAATACTACAACTTTTATATTTTCTAGCATCCCTACACCCTTGAAACAACAACCACCCAATCAAACAAGATTTTCAGGAAATTTAATTTATTTTAGAGACAAATGTAGAACCAAAAGAAGAAAAACATAATTGAGATCTAGAGTCCTTTTCAGCAGTCAATAGTTGTGTAGTAATAGAGGGTTGTTGTAGCTTAAGCAAGGGGGAAGACAAGCAAATGGATTATGACGAACTCATGTATAACAACTAGATTACTTTCTATGGAAGTTATTTGATATCTATCCAAAGGTGACATGCAATACAACTCATCCCAACTTCTTCATTTCACTAAGAACTTTCATTAGGATAAGACAATGGTGAATGGGAGAGAAATTGTCATAGATAAGGAGCTAATAGCAGTTGCAATAAAGGTGCTGAAAGAGAGAAGCAAAAGAGGACAGAGGAGGAATTTGACGAATTGTGCCATGAATTCTTCAATGCAAACATTTCAAAAGGGATTACTTCTCAAATAGGTGTGGCTATCAAACACCAAAGTCTCTACTAGAAGGGGGTAGCTAGGATAATTACAAAGCTAATTGTACACAAGCATCATGCCTCTGATATTTGTATTCCATCTTTTAAAATAAGTATATTAGAACTTAATGAATACATTTTCTTATTATTATATATGGTTTTATATATTATCAAAAAATTCTCCAAGACTTTACAAGGTTTTATAATTCAATGAAATATTCGCCAAGATTTTACAAGATTTTATAATTTAGTGAAAGATTAGCCAAGATTTTACAAGATTGTATAATTGACTAAAAGATTCGCTAAAAAATTGTATATGCATATTATATTATTGATATAATAGCTTTCAATTTTTCCTATGTATCACGGGGATTCGCCCATTTATTATGCATATAGATTTAGGGGGGGTTCTTTAAATCATCCTTGTTGCTCACCCACACACCACGTAAAGGAGCATCCTTGGGGAGGTGGGGGGTATTCCCCAACTTTTTGACCCCACCTCCAATACCAACTTTCCCCCATTCCCCACTCACCCCCATTTCCACCCTTCCCATTTCCCCCCACCCCCGATTTCCCACTTTCTCCCCCAACCATCCTCGACCTTGCCCCACCACCTCATCCACCCTTCCTTCCCTCCTTTTCCCACCCGCCCACTACTTAAAGGAGCAACAAGCCACTCCTTTAAGTGGCAGGAAGGACCCGTTTCTCCTTTAAACAATGGGTTGAGGGGTAAGGGAGGGTGGATATGGGTGGAGTAGGGGATAGATGAGGGATGGATGAGGGAATAGGGGGGAATTGAAACTTCACATTTTTATTTTTTCAAGTTTTCTAATGTTATTATTTATTTTTTAAATAAAAAAAAAATCTTAATTTTTTTTTATTTTTTTTAAATTATTTTTCCCCCATTGAGCGCACATATATGATTGGGTACCTAATGTACAAAAATAAGATAAACAACATGGACGACAAGAGGCTTCCTAGGATTGCTTCAAACTCCAATCAAAACAATCACCTATGGCTCACGCTGGGGTGGCATAAAGATGCCAAGTCTTGGATAAATAATTAGGGAATAAAACAAGAGGTATGATATGTAAACTTTCATGGATATTCCACTGGAACAGTTTTTCACAACAGATCTGATAAATAACTCAAATATTTACTATCAAGGTTATTTTTCCTTTGGATTTCCATAATATTTAGTTACTGTTTTTTCTTCTTATACATGAAATGGATAAAACGAAAAAAAATATAGAATAGTAAAATACAATCACACCATCCACAAAATATGACATGGGAAACCCAATACAAGAGAAAACCCAGCTAGAAGGTAAGGTTTCTCTGCTCTCTTTTCTCTGCTATAGAAATTATGCAAGTACAAATAAAGAGGCACTCTCTGCAGAGTTTCCTTTGACCTATGGCATGTATGGTTGCTACAGAATCTCTCCTCCTTTTTTATGCTCACAAAATACTACTCTCGGATGTTTTTCTCAACTATGGAACAAGATACAATGCAAAAGAATGGAACTCCTTCTCCACCTAGTGGCCCGGTATTTAAAATAGCTCGATAGCCAACTAAGGGTAGTTTTTTTACTTCCTCAACCCTCAATTGTGATAGGTTTTTGGACCTTCTATAATATTATTGAAATTACATACGTGGCTAGCCCCATATCCATGATTAACGGCGGCTGATGTAGCATCATCTTGTACCATGGTGGTCAACACGGTAGGTCAACTTGCGAGAGGCATAACTTTTACATACGAGATCAAATTGACGTGACTTTTGCACCTTTGGAGAGGTCTCTATGTCTAGAATAGAGTCACGAGGTCTGAGCTATATTGGAAAATATTTAACCCCAAAAACTATCGTTTGATGCCTCAAAATGGCCCCTGAAGGTTCTGAACCCCAATTTTTCAAACTAAAACCTGCCACTAAAATGGCCTTGCAAGTTGATTCCTCCAATTTTTTCCACTATAAAAGCATTGAGATAGATGAAAAATAATACAATGATTAAATCCATATCAAGGTCACTCTACATAAGAATGTTAATWTTAAAAATATTATTACATCTAAATTTAAGGAGAAACTATGGTGTGACAAATAATTAGAAGATAAAATAAAATTAAGATACTATAAAGAGTTGATCAACCCTAMTATAGAATATCTCTCTCTAGCATTTTACCCTGTGTATGACAATGGTTTTATGTGTCGTTGTAGATGATTTATTWACTACATTCATGTTTATTTAAAATGGTGTAGATGCATTTAATTATGGGCATCATAACCTAGTTAAATCTATGCATAATTTGTAGCTGGTAAGCTATAGGAAATGAAATAGAAAGAAATTTTTTTGTTTTATGTGTATTCTGCATAGTAATGTTYCTTAGTTAAGCTGGGGGATGCTACAAATTGGTATAAGAGCTATAGGTTCAACACCGAGCCTACATGGGCCAGACTCGGCACGCAAAAGCCAGAATTGTAGAATTAATCTCAAATTATTTGTTAAGATCTCCATTGAAATTGTGAAAAATTCAAGAGGAATTAGAGGAAATTGAGTTCAATGGGTTAAAATCCCCAATTTTAACCTCTGAATGGGTGTTTCTCAACTAGTAATTGGTTGAATTTGGGATTTGCAAGATACCCTTGGAGAAATTGGGCAAAATTGGGCAAAATCCCCAATTTGTACAACGAAATTCATTAAGAATTGAACGTGGGAAGTGTCAAAGTTTGGGTGTAGAGGTCAAATCGACAAGCATAGGTCCAAAATTGGCCATTAGAAGCTTAAATTCAGAGTTCAATTTTGAAAATAGGTGTTTTTAAAAGTTTGGGAAATTTTGAGAATTGGAAAATTTGGGTAATTTTTCGTACCATGATGTCAGCATGACATGGCGGGTGATGTGAAAGAACTGACGTAGACTATCAGGTGGCAGTTCCATGGTGGTGGTCAATGTCATCGTGGCAGGTCTAGTGGTGAGGTGGTAGACCATCGTGACGGGTCGTGGTATTGATTGAAACCATAAGTGGTTTTCCATTATCACCAAAGAGGTTTTCTAGAGCTCTTCTATGATGTGAAGCCAATGGGAGGACGCCACATGTAATTGGGTGGTAAGCGGTATCACATCGTGAGGTGCAAATAATCCCCGATCAAGTTCACAATGAAAAATTGATGTGGGTCATTGATCTTTCAATCATCCATGTTGTTAGATCTGGGAACCAACAAGTCTGCAAGCCCCAGAAAAAGGGAGTGCAAGAAGGGACCCACCCATCCCCACAACCAATGGTCGAGTGACAAGTGGTAGGACCAAGGTGGTAGGGCTACTGGTGGAGCGGTGGGAAATACCACAAGTGGTATCACATGGTTCCATGGTGGTTTTGGAAATGTTCATTGGTGATGCGAAGCCAATAGGAAGGTGCCACGTATCATCGGAGAAACCATTATTGCATCACGGACGGTTGTTAACCCTCTCACATGTTGACGATGTCAGATCATTGAGGGCCATCGATCATCCCCTGATCTTCACTGTTATATTTGGGAGTATGCAAGTTGTGTGCGCCCAAGGAGAAAAGGGTGTGGGATGGGACCCGCTCATCCCCATAGATAATGAACAGGAACCACATGGAATTCTAGTAGGAGAGGTGCGACCCCTATCCCAATTGTGGTAAAATAAGTTGACGGGTGGACATCTGGGTATGGTGGGGCCTGAAATATAGTTTAATTTATAAAATAAAGGTAAAAGGAAGAAGACTAAGGAGGGGAAGGTTGACGGGGCAGGGCCGAAGTGGCTAAGAGGGTGACACGGTATCACCTTATGGTTCCATGTGCACCCAAAATTCCACATCAGCATCCACATCAACAAAGATGCCACATAGGCAAAGTTTTCCTATAGTCTAAAAAAAAACAAGTCTAGAGCCATTTTATTATTTTGGCCATACTTAGAGAACAATAAATCAGATTGAGATGAAACTTCTTGGTTTTGTCCATAGTGAGGATATCTACAAAAGTTCTAGAGAGGGCCACTATCCATTTCTTCTTGGAGTTGTAATACATTGAAAAATAGTGGATTTTAAAGATCTGGGTCCAATCCATTGGAAAAAAATCCATATTGAGATAAAATTCTTAGAGGGAGTCCAAAACTAAAACATGGAAATAACCCATCAAGGAATTAAATTAATTCTAAAGGGTTTGGAATGGGGATGTTGAAACAAGGAAAAATCCACTATTCCAGGCCACTTTTGGGGGATTTTTGGGATTTTAAAAGGAGGAAAAGGGTCCCCGGATGGAAAAACTAGAAAAAAATATTTACTCAACATTTTTTATACTCATCAAGCCAGACAACTTTGGTTTACTAAAAATTTTCCATAAGTGTGTAGTTTGAGAGATAGCCAATTTGGCTAAAAACTTTAAGTCCGGAAACGGGGTGAAAAAGGACAAAGTTGTCATTTCATGATTGTTGCAGTTTTTAATTGAAGCATAAAATTGACAATCCAAGAGTAGTTATGAATTCCTTTTCATCATTGTTATCTATGTCTCATAAAAAAAATTCTCTGGTTCCTAACAGATTACTTCTACAAGTGACAAAATTTGGTGTCTCATATTATTTGCACCAAAATGAAAAGTGTACAAAAAGGGGTAAATTAGCAATATTTAGATGACTATAACTTTCTTATTAGATCTTATAATTGAGCAAGAATGTAGTCATTGGAAATATATTGGAGAGGAGAATCCATAAAAAAAAAAAAAAAATTGATCTGGGAAGTATAAGTTACAGTCAACATAAAAGAAGATGACTGGTGGCATTAAAGAGCAGAAAATCGTATGCATTCTTTTCCAGAATTGTGTATGTATATATTTTTGTCTAACAAAAATTGTTTGCATGTATATTTTTCTTGCAAAATTTAGAGGTACAAGAAGGAATTTTGGTTCTTATATGCGAACCATAGCCATGGAAGATGCCCAAGGGTCCTACAATCATGAAGAGGAATTCAAAGGGCTACATGTCAACATGGGAAATGTTGAGACAGTGTCTAATGGAAGAAGAGACCAGCACAAGCCTTTAACTATGAGAAGCTTGCAGAGAGAAGTGTGGAGTTATAGAGTAGATAATGAGAAGATTGTGAAGCTTTAGGAAGAGATACTTCAGATTCTGAATATGTTGCATAGGCAAGCCAATAAAGACTCTTTTATAAAGAAAGAAGTTAGTTCTATACAAGTGACAACGTCCAGATCCCATAATAGAAAGGGATGAGCATGGGAATGACATGAAATCATGGAGTATGAGCAGGCGCCATCATTCCCCAAAGTAATCTAGTAGGAGAGCTCATGCAAGTTCAGATCCGGGGAGTAGTCCAAGTTTGTATCATGTCAACAGACAGAGGAGAAGGCCTATGGGAGACATCTTGCAAGGAGAACTCAGGAAAACCAAGCCACCTACTTTTAATGGAGAGAATAGGAAAGGAGAATATGTCAAGGCCTAGTTGTTGGAAATGAATAAATATTTCCAGCTGCATGATTATCCCTCCACTATAGAAACAAGAATTGAAACCTACCACTTGCAAAGAAAGGAAACCATGTGGTGGGACCATCTTAAGAAAGTAAAACACCTTGATGAGAGGAAGGTCTCATGGAGGTAGTTCAAAGGATATTTCCAAGAGAATTATTTTTCATAGCATTACTATGAAAGAAATATGAAAGATTTCTTTGAACTCAAGTTGGGAAGCATGACAATGGATGACTATGAGAAGAAGTTCTTTGAGTTGTTGAAGTATTTCATAAAGGATGAGAAGGTCAAAATCCAAAGGTTTTTGAGTGGTTTACCTTATATCTATGATAATAATATACAATATGATAACCCTATAAATTTGGAGGATACCATAAGAAGAGAAAATCATCTTTATGAGCTGAGAAAAGAAAGGCCAGTCTTCCAAAAAAATTGGAATGACAAGAATAAAGGGAATGTGGATCAAAGGAAGAAAGGTTTTAAGCCACCATTTTTCAAGAACAACTCCCAAGAAAATCTGCAAGGATAGTCAGCACAAAATGGACACAAGACAACGAATTCATTTGGGAAAATGTCAAGGAAATATCCTGTTCAATATTGGGGATGTGAGGGAAATCACTTATATAGGGACCTTCCCTAATAAACAAGAAATAATGAGGATTGTTCGCAACATTCAAGAGGCTGAAATAGTTGAATATATGGGAGGAATCATGACAAGGATTTATGCGGCCTTGGACAAAAAGTAATCAGAGTATCAATCCCCCATGATTGAAGTGGAAGTTAAGATTGATAACCATCTCATAGAAATTTTAATTGATTCTATAGGTAGCCATAGTTACGTAAACTTTAACATTGTTGAAATATTTCACTTGAAAAGGAGTAAGCATAAGAAATATTGGTTAGTTCAGTTAGCCATAGGAGCCAAAATGAAGATCAATGAGTTGGTTAAAGTTTGTCCAATAGACATGAATGGACTCGAAAAAAAGATGGATGTGAACACCATACCATTGGGTTCATATGATTTTGATTGGCATGGATTGGTTGGAAAAATACCATGTTGTCCTAGACTGTTACAACAATATCATAACTTGTCTTGATGATGAGGGAGGGATACAGGGAAAGATTCAAGGCATTCTAAGAGTTGTACCTATTAGAGAAATTTCATTCATGCAGCTGAAAAAGAGTTTTGGGAAAGGATGTCGATTTTTTGCAGCCCATATGGAAGAGGAAACCAAAGATAAAGTGGCGAGTATTGAAGACCATCCAGTCTTGAGGTATTTTCAAGATGTTTTTGGAGAAATCCCATAATTTCCACCAAATATAGACATTAATTTCTCTATCGATTTGGTACCAAGAGTTGCCCTAGTGTCCAAGACACCTTCTAGAATGAGCACACCAGAATTGAAATAATTGCAGATGCAGCTTGAAGAGTTGTTAAAGAATGGGTATATATGCTCAAGTGTGTCACCTTGGAGAGTTGTGGTTCTTTTTTTGAAAATGAAATATGGAACCTTAAGGTTGTGTAATGATTTCAGATAGTTGAACAAAGTCACCATAAAGAACAAATATCTTTTGCCAAGGATTGATGATTTATTTGATCAGTTGAAGGGTGCAAGGATCTTTTCCAAGATTGAATTGAGATTGAGTTATCATCAAGTGAGGATAAAGGAAGAAGACATCAACAAGACAACATTTATGACAAGATATGGGCATTATGAATTTATAGTAATGCCATTTGGGCTATCAAATGCCCCAACAGTTTTCATGTGATGAATGGAGTGTTTAAGGAGTACCTATACAAGTGTGTGATTGTTTTCATAGATGAAATCCTCATCTACTCAAAGACGGAAGAAGAGCATGAGAAACATTTGAGAATGGTGTTGTAAGTTTTGAGAGAGAATAAATTGTATACCAAACTAAGTAATGGTTTTATATATCATAATATTTTATATATGCCAAACTAATTAAGGGTTGTATGCCAAACTAAGTAAGGGTTTATATATTTTAATATTTTATATATGCCAAACTAAGTAATTTCAATGCATTCTATATATCTTAATATTATAATGGTTTTAATATGCAAGTACTAATAGATGAATCACACCCAAGCAAACAAAGTCTAGTACTTCAACATATAATATGTGTTTTGAAATTGGTTTGTGTTGTGTTATTGTAAAATCATTTCCCTTGATAATTTTCACTATATTGATGTTGAAATCGATGTACCAGATCAATTTCCTTGGTATCATTTCTTCAATTAATGTACTAAATATGGTTTCACTATATTATCATTGAAATCAATGCACCATATTGTTTTTAATATCATTGTCAACTACTTGATTATTCTAAAAAAAAAATCTTTGTATCATTACT
Source organism: Picea mariana (assembly GCA_032191745.1). Taxonomy (NCBI): domain Eukaryota; kingdom Viridiplantae; phylum Streptophyta; class Pinopsida; order Pinales; family Pinaceae; genus Picea; species Picea mariana. The sequence continues at coordinate 13,273 of JASDQU011246346.1, read as the reverse complement.
AAAATCAATGCATGGTATTGTCTTGTTTTATGTCATTATTGAAATCAATGCAACTTATTTCTCTAAATCATGTTTCATTGTACTATCTCATAAATAAATGCACCCTATTTTTTTGTGTTATATCATTGTTGGAATAAATGCAAGTATTTAATGCCTATGTGTTTTATCATTGTTGAAATCATTACAACTCCATGATTGATCTAAATCATTTTTTGTTATATCATCACTAAAATCAAAATATCATATTGTTTTGTGTTATATAATTGTTGAAATCAATGTAGGTACTCAATGATTAATGTTGCATTTTTTCTTTATTTTCATTGTTGGAACATATCAATAGTGTAAACCTCTACCTCCTAAATTTTGAAACTTTCTTTGTGATAACCTATTAAAATATAATTATCTATTTTAGGAGGCCTTGCATCCTCTTCATATTGAACTATTATTTCAATAATATTTTTATTACCAATATACTTCTTGTTATTTTACATTTGAACCAATTTGAAAACAAATGGTATGATATGACAATGTGGTGTTGAAAAAGTATAAGATGGTCTAGTTTTAAAAAATATGTTTGAATGAATGAAAAATAATAATTTAGGGAAATGAAGAATAATAATAATTGTAAATGAATGAAGAGATGTTCAAAAACCTGACTACTTTTTTCATATTAGACTCCTTAAAAAGTAATATTAGACTCATTAAAAAATGATCTTATATATTTATATGATATATAATAAACATGCAAAATCTCATGCTAACTTTCAAGTCCAAAAAAAAAAAAAAATGAAATCAAATTGAATTTTAGAGAATGAAAAAGTAAGGAGGCTTGTGTGTGTATAGGACTTCTCTACACTGCCTTGTCATGTCTTAAGTCTCAGTTTTGACTCTAATATATTTTGGGAAATTTTAGGCTATTTCTGTTTGAACTAAGAATACCATCTCGAACAACACCTATTGAAACAATATGTGAACTTGCCACAGCTTTGTCTCTACTTCCTTTGAAGTTTGAAAAAAATTACATAATGGTTGGAAGGTTGATCCTCTAACATAAATTTGATATTGATCTATGTTTAATAATTATCTTAATAATTATTTAGGAATATTATTCAAAGTAATTTATAATAATTATTCAAAATATTATTGAACCAATCTACTTATTGTTTTTATTATGTTTTTTATTGTTTTTACAATTAGTGATTTCTTTCAAAATTTTAAGTATATATCAATATAATAAGTACTATAAAAAAATGTTGAAGCGTATTTATGTTGAAAACGTTATGTGAACTTGTCATATCTTTGTCTCTACTTCCTTTGTAGTTTGAAAAAGATCATATAAATGCTAGAAGGTTTATCCTCTAACATATGTTTAGAAATGTTGAAACTTGACGTCCTTGGATAGGATGTCAACCAACGACATTGTTAAATACACATTTCACCCTTTTTGGTCCCATTGTCATTTTGAGTACCCTCCATATTTTCTTGTATATGATCTTCGAGTAAAGAGGGTGCAAACTGGCATAGGTGTGGCCTATGTCCATTGATTTCAAGTGAATATTCATTTTTTTTCATTTGTTATAAATCTCCTCTGGTATCTTTGTTGTAGAGTCTCTATATTATTGATTTTAGTATCTTATTATGCAATTCTCAATCTTATTTTGGAATCTTAAATCAGGGTTTTGTTTATTCGGATTTCTAATAAATAATGTAATTTACTTGGGGAAAGACTTTGCCTCCAACTAGATAGATTACCCTCAGATTGAAACATCCTTCCAACAATTTCACTCTAAGTTACTTGAAATTGATCAGAGAATTAATTCCATGAATGTTTAAAATATATTAAATTAAAATATTAGGATACATGATTTAGAAGGTGTCCATCTCAGTAACTATACATTAAATGTGCAAAATATTTTAGGTTTTAACTGGTCATAGTCATATTAAGGTGGAACAACTCTGGATGATACATGCCATGATTATTGGTTTTGTGTCCTACATTTATGTAGATGTATTTGGACGGGACATTAACTGACGAAATCATTAAATACTCCTTTCACCCCTTTGTCACTTTCCATTGTGATTGCAAATTTTCTCCATATTTCCTATAAGTGATCTACAAGAAAAGATTCTACACACTGACAAAAATGTGTGCTATGTCCGTTGATTTTAGGTCAATGTTCATTTATGTTGTAGAGTCTCTTTGTTATGTGGTTTTCTTATCTTTGTTTAGAATCTCAAATGAGGGTTTTGTTATTTTGGATTTCCATTAAATAGTGTAAAAATAGGGAAGTTTAAGAACTAATTTTTATGGCCCTTCTATTTGTCTAGTTGTTAGGGACCTAACCTCCCTAACCCCTCATGTAGCTATAATAATATATTTTCCATGTAATAAAGGATAACATTAGTTAATAAGGCCTATTTAATAAATGTGAACAAGTCAATGTAAGGAGACCTAATAGAAGCTTCCACTTCTAGAAACATCTTCCTATAGAATGTTCTTTAGAAGATATAATTAGTATAAATAATAGTAGGAGGCATGAGAAAGCCTTGTCTTGAGAATTATTTTAATAGATCGTTGCTCTGTTGGAGGTTTCCCCCTTGAAGAGGCAAGTAAACATTTCTTTTTATCAATAAAGRTATCATTTTGGTGTTGAGTTCTCTACATTTTGTTGTTCCACTRATATTTTCTAAAGTATTTTTGTTTTGTGCTTATCAGAATATATATGGTACCTAACAAGTGGTATTAGAGCACTTTCCTCTATGAAAAATGTGGGAATTTTTCCAGGGTAGAGACATGCGCTTCCACTGTATTTAAAGCACGAATATCTATGGTTCAGTGAGTAAAACTCTARTGGGGAATCATACATGCAGGAAATATAGATAGTTTCACAGGGTTACTTAGAARCAAACGTTTCACCTTGTTGGAAACCTCTGTAATCCATGTTGGTACCCTTCAAGTGGTATTGCATCAKACAAATTATGTACACAGCCATCACTCCCATGTACTGGAAGGTATATCGAGAGTCCCCTAGGTCTCCTAAAACCATCTCTAGATCATTCGATCAGTTTCCTGACTACTAYAGTGACACCAAGAATAACACTCRGGAAGATACTCTCTAGTACTTGGGTAATCGAGTAGTACAACTAAGGGTGTGATTGAGCCTCTTTAGTTGGTGCCCTGAGATATTGGGTCGAGTACTATTGTTCGACCTCGCAAGTATATCAGAGAGCTATAACACAGATCAAACCCTTTTCTCTAGGGACCCTGAAAACCTTAACCCTTGGGACAGAAAAAGAATAGAAAAAGAAAAGTAGAGATATATTGTCGCACAACCTCACCTCCTACATTCTAGTTGCGACATCCCTACACAATTTTTTCTTGTTAACAATTTGGGCAATTTGTCACTGCAGTATTCTTTAGGCCGAAGTATAAATCTGTAGAAGTTAAAAAACAATTAGTGGTCCCATTGGCACCCTTATTCAGGACCTATCCCATTAGATTCCTCTCTTCGCCTTGATTGTCATGGTACTTATCATTTTTAAGACTTTTTTTTTTGTGGACCCAACCCCCTTCCTAACACCCTTATTTGGGACCTATCCCATTGGATTCCCATTTTCTCCCTAATCGTTATGGCACCTATAACTTATCAACATTTGTCTCTATGTTCCCACCCACCCTTCTTTTCCACCTATCCCATTTGATTCCTCTCTTTTCCCCACCTCCCGTGATACCCCTCACCTATAATTTTTTTCAGTGTGGACCCTCCTGCCCAATTTTTCCTCTACCCAAATGGAAACCACGCGCACCCAAGAACTCAATACTTTGATTCCCAGAAACATCCAAAACAAGGAGGACATCAATGATCTATATTATTTTGAGAATGACATGAAGTAAAAAATATAACAAAGATATAACAAGGAGATACACATAGATATAGAAAGGAACACAATAATATAGTAAAATTCAGATTCTATTAATGATTGTTTGGAATACAAAAGACTTTAAAATGCAAAGCACACAAGCTAGCTAGAATGGTGGTAGCTTATCTCTGAAGAGAGATGTGTCGGCTATGCTCATTCACAAGAAGATGATTACATGATGCTCCAAAGGCCTTTTTAACATAAAGCATAAATGAGAAAACCGTAAACATCCAAAACCCTAACCCCAGAAGATGAAACACCAAAAGGTTTGTGGGCCCCGATGGGGGTAGTTGATACGTCAACTTCCCAAGGGTGAAAATTTTGCCTATGATCTTCGTTTGGGGTGCTCGGTACTCCATCAAAAAGTTCTATTTAAGGAGTACATATTCTAAATGGCCCAATACATCCCAAAAGGGATCTATTGGGCACTACCAAGTCAAAAAAACGTCTTTTTGGGCCTCAAAATGGCCCTAGAAGTTTGGGACCGGAAAAAATGTAGAAAATTTGCCAATATGGAAACTGCAATTTGAGCTAGTGGAATAGGTGGGTGGCCACCCTTGTCCACCTAGATCAATCAAGACTCTAAATTCCAACATTAGCAAGATCAATTCCTCTGTTTAGATCCTCTAGGACCAATTTGCCAACATCAAAGACATAAAAGACACACTTGACCAATTGATGGGCCACTCCATGAACCCTACCTCTTCTAAACAATCTTCCTATCATGAAGACACTGACCCTTCCCATTTCCAAGCTCCTCATCACAACCACCTTCCTCAAGACCTACACCTTACCAGAATTGAGGTGAAAAAATTTGATGGCTCGAATCCCATAGGCTGGGTCACTCAAATGGAACATTATTTCTCTTTGCATGGCATTACTAATGAGTTAGCCAAACTTTTTTATGATATCCTCCATCTAGATTCGGAATGTTGGAAATTGTGGCAATGGCATAGATAGGCACATCGAGGGTATGTTTCTTGGACACAGTTTGTTGCAAATATTTATGAACTCTTTGACTCTAACACCCACCATTTAGGTCGTTTGACCAAGTTGAAACAATATATGACATTGGAAGACTTTATCACCGCCTTTGAGAATTTGGCTTTCAAAACAAAGGGCATGTCTGATGCCTTCTTCAGGGAATGCTTTATCAATGGCCTAAAATATGAAATTTGTGCCCACATCCTAATGTCACACCCCCAGACTTGGTTGGAAGCTACTCAATGAGCCAAGGAAGCACAATAGATTGTCTACTCCCAGACCAGAAAACCCTCCTTTATTCCTTGCTCTAAACCCACCAATCTCGCCCCTCCTACAAGTCCCCTCAAGATCTAGAAATTAACCTGGGAAAAAATGGTTGAACGTCAACTCAAGGGTCTTTTCTATAATTGTGATGAAAATTATTTTCCAGGGCACAAGTGTAAGTAACATAATATTTTTATGGCCATATATGAGGATGTTTCTGAAGAGGAGGAAAATGTTTCCCTTGTGGACGAGCTACCACCACCAACTGATCTGAATCCACCCTCTAATCCACCAGAAGTTGAACTGATGATTTCATTTAATGCCCTCTCTTGCTTCTCTCCTCCCCAAACCCTCAAGTTAATTGGTTACAGTAAGAATTGGAAATTCATCATCCTCATTAACAATGGAAGCACCCATAATTTTATTCATCGTTGCGTTTCCCAAGAAATTAATTGATATATCTGTGTAGTCAATAGTTTTCAAATCATGATTGCTAATGGAGGTTCCATGAAATGTGGGCGACGTTGTGAAAATGTGCAGCTCCAAATTGATTAGTATCACCTGATATTTCATATGTTTTCTATTGACATGGGAGGTTGTGACATTGTGCTCGGTGTGGAATGGTTACACACTCTCAAACCCAATCTAATGGATTTTAAGGAATTAACCATGCAATTCCAACAGGAGGGGAAATAGTATAGGTTCCAAGGAATCATAGCAGGCTCCCCTGAGATCATCAATTCTCACCGAATGGAAAAGCTACTAAAAAAAGGTCATTCTGGCATTACATGTACTACCCCTAGGCTGAAAGCCAATTGTAAATGTACATATGTCTTACAGGCTGGTGAACCAAGATATTATAGGCCAAAGATCCTATGTGATTATTAGGTCGAAGAGCCTAGATGCTAAAAGGCCAGGGAGCTTATCATTTTGATATGCAATCATTAATATTATTAATAAAATACATCAATATTGTAGACTAGGTTAGACAAAAGAGTATGGGGGGATAGGACTCCACGAGAGGGAAAGGGGGATAAAGGGCTTATGGAAAATGGGTTAAGTCAAGGATCTTAATCCTAGAAATATTATGATATTATTCTTAAAGTCCTAAGTCTTGTAATACTATGTTATCCTAAGTTCCCAAGGGACGGGAACGAATTACAAGTGGGGAACAAGTGAGTTCCTTGAGTTCCAAGTGTCATAAAGGGAACATGCATATATAATGTGGGGATTTAGTGTAATTTCCATCATTTGTACCATTCATTCATTCTTGACCATTCGTTATTGGTCATTCATGGAGAATGTCCATCATTCTACCATTACTAGAGAGTGGATATTTGGAGTGTAGAGTACCCTGTAAATCCTTGGTGGTATGGGTTGAAGAAGTAGGTTGTCAAGCATATGTGTATGGGAATGAAGAAGTGGGTTTTCAGGCCTATAAGCATTCTTTCTGGGTGAGAGAAATGCTAGGTGGGTGTTTCAATTCTAGAGAATCCTTGTGTTCTACAAGTTACAGTGCTCAAATACTTCTTGTTCGGCCTATTGTTCAAGCCCCGGAAGGGAAGTGGGACAACCAAAGGACTGTTGAGAAGAGAAGGGGTACACTTCCTAGGGTGGGACAGGAATGTGGGGAATGAGAGGTTGTGAGCTAGGAACTGTTGTTGAAATTGGCACCAGATCTCGTGTTTTATTGAGTTACCGGTTATACCTTAGTGGGACTGGTGAGAGAAACTTTTTCCTGGTGGATTCATAGCCCTAGCTCTGGGGTGACCCACTACTAAGATATTATGAGCGGTGAGGTTTATCACTGGGAGGAATGTATGAGGTTTGCATGTAATTGTTGTTTTTACAACAACATATAACTCTTCTTATGATGGGTAATATTTTGTTGTGTAATGTGCATATTTATGTTAATTATATGTTGTTGTAATTGTATTTACATGTTGTTAATGTGTGTAATATAATTAATTATAGTTGTTGTAATTATACATAAATTATGCATGGTTATATTTGTTGTAGAACTTCATATTTGATCATATGCAGGGAATTCTTATGAACTAAATGGTATCAGAGAGTTGGAAAATTTATGTGGCATAGCCTAGCTTGGGGCTGGGGATGCTACATTATCACCCAACTCCACTCCATTCAAGTCGTTGAGACACCCTTTGTGCATCCCAACCTCCAATCTATACTCTCCCGACACTAAGTTTTTTTTACCACTTCCCAAGGACTTCCCCCTTCTTGTGGTGTCCATGATCATTCCATTCCTCTCATACCAGGAAGTCTTCCTCCCAATGTTCTCCCTTATCATCATCCCTTTTCCTAGAAGAATGAAATTGAGAAAATTGTTTAATAATTGCTAGAAGCGGATGTTATCTATCCTAGTACCAGCCCCTATTCTTCTCCTATGGTCATGGTACTCAAGAAAGAAGGAACTTGGTGCATGTGTCCTAATTTTTGTGCCCTTAACTAACTCACAATCAAAGACAAATTTCTCATTTCTATCATTGATGACATGTTGGATGAATTGAGTGGTTCTTAGTACTTCACCAAACTTGATCTCCATTCTGGCTACAACTAGATCTGTGTGAAAGAGGAAGACATTCCCAAGACTACATTTAGAACTCATGAGGGTCACTATGTGCTCTTGGTAATTCCCTTTGGCCTATGTAATGCTCCCTCCACTTTCCAAAGTTTCATGAATCATGTCTTCTATCCTTTTCTCCATCATTTTGTATTAGTTTTATTTTATGATATTCCCATCTATAGTAAAACTTGGACAAACCATCTCTCCCATGTGGATCAAGTTCTCCATCTACTCTCTTAGCACCAACTTTTCCTCAAACAATCTAAATGTTCCTTTGGAGCCTCGGAAGTGGAGTACCCGGGTCATAGTTTTGGTAAGGATGGTGTATGAGTGGATCCTAAGAAAATTAAAGCTATGCAAGATTGGCCTCGCCCTAAAACTCTTAAGAGCTTGCATGGTTTTATGGGTTTAACGGACTATTATCGCAATTGTGTTCATAATTATGGGAAAATTACATCACCTCGCATTGCTTTCCTTAAAACAAATGCTTTCACTTGGACTCTAGCAGCTGATCCATCCTTCCATGCCTTGAAAGAAGATATGTGCACAACTCTTGTTATGGAACTTCCTGACTTCACAAAGAGTTTTTTCCTAGAATGTGATGCTTCAGGGAAAGGAATTTGGGTCATCCTCATGCAAGATGGCAGGCCTTTGGCCTTCACTAGCAAACAACTTTCGAAGAGAAATTTGGGCCAATCAATCTATGAAAAGGAAATGTTGGCTATTTTTCATGTTGTGGATCTCTGGCATCCTTATGTATTGGGGAAATGCTTCCAAATTAAAATTGATCATCAAAGCCTCAAGTATTTTATGGAACAACGAATTTCATCACCAGAGCAACAAAAATGGGTGACCAAKCTATTTGGATATGATTATRAGATCATTTACAAGAAAGGGAAAATAAAATGTGGTTGTTGACGCTCTTTCCAGGAAGTATGAAGAAGAATGGTCCCTCTTTTCCCTCTCCTTCATTGTACTAKATTAGCTCCAAATTGTTCGCTAGGAATGGCTACAAGAACCCAAACTTTCTCTCTTGATCYAACAATTATAACACCATTCTCTATATTCTCCAGGGTAATCTTGGCACAATGACGAGATTTTCTACAAAGGACACCTATATTTAAGAAAACAGACACAACTTAAATTTGTGGTGCTTTATGAGCTTCATGCTTCACCAACAACTAGGCATTCAGAGTTTACCAAAACCTATGAATGGGTCAAGCATTATTTTTTTCTAGGATGGTATGAAATAAGACGTCTACACCTTTATGGAAAAATGTGATGTCTATCAATGCAACAAGGGAGAAATAATCAAATATACAGGCACACTCCAACCACTTTTGATTCCCCCTACTATTTGGAGGGATATTTCTATGGATTTAATTGTTGTCTTACCTAAATCAAGCAATAAATCAGTCATCGTGGTGGTAGTCGATCGTATTTCCAAATATTCTCATTTATGCGCTCTTCAACACTCGTTCACTGCATCCATAGTGGCTCACATTTCATGGATAATATCTTCAAAATTCATGGAATTCCTCATTATATTGTCTTTGACTGAGATCCAAATTTCACCAGCAACTTTTCAAGCTCCAGGGAACCTAATTGCATCTCAGCACCACCTATCATCCTCGAACTAATGGAAAAACTCAAGTTGTCAACAAGTATTTGGAATCATATTTGCAGTGTTTTGCATCCGATAGACAAAACCAGTGGGCTCAGTGGTTACCCCTAGTTGAATGGTGGTACAACACATATTACCATACAACTACTCACATGACTCCTTTTGAAGTAGTCTACGGACAAAATCCATCATTGGTTCTCTCATACATGCCAAGTTTCTTGAAGGTTCATGAGGTTGACAACAATCTTACARTCTGAGAGGACAATCTCCATACCCTCAAAGAATATTTATTCATGGCTCATAACCACATGAAGCAACAAGAAAATTAGGTTATGTTGGAACGTAGTGGGAAGACTTGAGGTTAAACATTAATTCACCAACAAATCCCAAGATACTTACCCTTTCGACATCACTCGCAAGGAGGTGAAGTCTCACCTAAAGTATCCATGGGGACTGCAGGAACCAGGCTTCTACAGTCACGGGGAAATATCAGGCATTCATTCTTTATTGTTTACTTAACATTCATTCATATGTTATGTGCGTGAAACTATAAAAACATAATAACTTATCTTATATACTCATTCAACACATGCACATAACCATCATATCATATAACATGTTCATACTAACCAGTCATTATATGTGCACATTAGACAGAATCAACAACACATCACAATGGCATACACATCATAACATAAGGATTTAATGTGGTTCACTCCAACTGGGATACATCCACAACAACTAGCTTCTTATATTATTCATCCATATTCTTCCTTACAATGGATGTGCACTTCGATCATACAATGATCTTTAGTAAAAACACAAACCTTCTCAAGTCGTTCTATGTTGCAGTGCACACATACCTCTTGTCTGATATTTAACTCAACTCATTATTCATTGCTCAACACCAAGATCAACCATGCTCTCACTCTCGAATGTTCACTACTTATCCAATCTCTCTCTTTCTTATGCCCTCTTCTACCCAAAACCCATTACATATTTATAGTTTTACAATAGGGATTAGCCCATTTACAATGTGGAAAAAATGTTCCAAAACTCCAAACTAATTTTTTCCTTTTGCATGCTAACTCCTTGAAATGCACTAAATTTCTTCTGCGTACATTTCTTCTTTGTTGATTTGTCATGCAATCTGTTCCTGTGCAATTCCCAAAAATTTCACAAAAATTCCTTATCCAACAGGCTCCCAACACTTACATGTGGCTCGTCCCAAACCGCTTCAAGCCTGCTTCCATGTCTCCATGAACTTGTGAAATATTTATCGTGTGGGTGCGACCTTTTCTTTGAATTGTTCTTCCTGCTGCAAGATTTCTTCTGCTATCTCTATTATAAGATGTTTCTTCAACTTCTCTTCATTGTCTTGTGTGGCCTATCTTGTGACACCTTACGCAACTACCAAAAGTTCACATACCTCGCCTCCAAGCATGGTTTATTGGTTGTTGTCAAAAATTGTGAGTCTTTCAGCTCCCTCCATGACACTAATGCTATTAATATCAATAACCATGCGTAGTGAAACTCCATACCTCTGTCTTGTCCTTCCCTACAGTCTATCTAGAACTCGTTGACTAAGAAAGTTGCCCAGTTCATCTGTACACCTTCGATTCACTTCTTTTTCATTGTTATCGCTTCTATTGGCACTTGATGTCTCTAACATTTTCTCAACAATTTGTAATCTAACACTTGCATGGCACACTTGACATAGTCTTCATTGATATTGTCTACATCAAGTCCGCACGCTACTCTGAACGTACCAAACTTCTCTTTCATCTTCTCTAATAATGTGTTTTCATTCGAATTGTCTATGAAAAGTAGTGACGGATCATCCCCTACTATTAGTAACCCTGTAATCCACGTGATCAGCTCTGTATCGATGGATACGGCTCTACCTAGCCAAAGATATCCTTCATAAATGCAGCATAACAACATCTTTGCATAGGTGTTGATCTATGCACTCCTACCAAAATGTGGGATTTACAATAATTTTAGGATCCGTGGTTTCTCTAAGCCTAATGCCAAAGTCTTAAGTTCAACTCTAATGAACGACGTCTCTGGATTGATGATTGTCTTTACGTATTTCCTCAGTGCTAAGTCCGAGAACTTATTTTCATCAGATAGATCGTGGTCTGCAAACTTCAAGCTCGGTATTGCTCTCAACATATCCCCTTCAACTATTACGCCAAGTGGAATCTCTAGTTCCACGAAGTTATACTTTGCTTCCTTCAGTAAATTGACCAGCTTTGCGTATGGCTTCCTTGGCGGTACATAATCCCTTGGAAAATTTTCTAAACTTGGCTCTGATGCTAATGCTCCTGGAGTCTCTTCCTATACCGGTACTACCAGTGGCTTTTGAGTTGTTTCTTTGGCTGCAACATTGATGGTGTGGTTGCTTTGGGTGGTGTGATTTCTCTCTGCAACTTCTCTCAGCAACCTTACCTCTCTCAAATTTTGCTTGGATCTCTACTCTTCGTTGCTTTCTATGAAAATTACAAATAATAATAACTTTTGGCTATTGACCTTTCAACTGTTCTTATCACCTATCTCTAATTTCTTTTGTTCTTCACGCAAAAACTTGTTATCATATTCAATGTTTTCCTAAAAATTTAATTAACTTCGTATCCTCGACGGATTATGCGTTAGGTTTTCCATCCTGTAAAAATCTTCTTTCCATTCTTCATGTATGGTTAGATGATGCCACTACTTCGTCGTCATGTCCGCTCTTAAATACTTTTCTCATCAAGTTGGATATGTAATTCCTTCAATCGTCTTCTGCGTAGATCTCCAACCTTTCCTTCTTTCTTCTTACTCTCCTTTTCCTTTCTACACAGTTCCCCTTCCTCTTTCTTGTCTGCGTCATTTTCCGATTCATACTTCCAACCTTCAAACTCCTTTATTGATTTTATGATTTTTCTATTTTTCTCTATAATAAACTATGGTACAAGTACTATTGTACACATATTTCACAGTTCAAACTAGTGTGCAGAATCTTGGTTGTCCMTATACAATTTCAGTTGACTATCGTCAACCACTCTTTCCACAGCTTCTCCATTCAGTTTCTCCAACTGGGAAACACATGCATCTRTCACAAACCTGATCTTTAGCAACTTCTCCATAGGGGTTGTGATCTGTGCATGCCTTTTGATGAAATTTCTATAGTATCTTGTATGACCCAATGTGGATTTMAACTGTCACAATGAAGTTGGTGGTGGCAAGTTAACAATCACCGCTATCTTTGTAGGGTCAACTAAAAATCCATGTCTACACACCACATGGCCTAAGAATATTACAAAAGGCGCACAAAAAATACATTTCTTCAAATTCAACGAGATCGGGTACTTCYTACACCTATCCAACTTTAAGTGCAACATCTCAACATGATATTTCAACAAACTAAATACTTCCCAATCAACCAAGTACACTTCTAAGAACTTATGCATGAACTCTTTGAAAGCTGCGACAACCACTCTATAAAATATTTCTAGTGCATTTTTCAAACCAAACAACATTACTATGTACCAGTAACAACCCCATTCTGTCACAAAATTGGTCTTATATCTATCTTCTTGCAAAATCTTGATTTGTGGTACCTTGAGAATCCATCTGTGAAAGAGTAAGCCTCTTGACTCCGTACATTTTATAGCGCTTCATTTGTAAATGGTGTAGGAAACGGTTCGTGTAAACAAGCATCATTCAACTTTCTTAGATCTACACATATCCTAATTCCCCCTATCTTCTTATCCTACACTACCATTGGACTAATCCTTGATTCTTCAATGGGTTCTATAATCCATCTTATAACATCTTGTCTATATTTTATTTTACCTTCTTCTTATATGTGGGGTTCATTCTATATGGTCTTTGTTTCATAGTTTTGGCAT
>JASDQU011246344.1:31295-46917 GCA_032191745.1 Picea mariana | reverse complement strand
CCGAGTCTGCAAGTGTGCCACCAGCAGAGCCACAGTCACAGTCAGAGGGAGATAGGCCCAGTGGTAGCACTAGCAGTCTACCTCCTCTACCTTCTTCTAGGGGACATCGGTCTCGAGGTTCTTCTAGAAGACGTTTGCCTCCAGTACGAGGCGCACATGCCTCAAGGGCACCTACTCCTAGTGCTAGAGGAAAAGCACTTTCTGCAGCAATTACCTTTGCCCGTAAAAGGGGTAGAGGGAATCGATAGTTTATTTAGTATTTACTTGATTTCATTGTAGATGACTCATGAGATACACTTATTATATTTTCTCATTTTGATGACTCGGGAATCAGGATTCAGGACATGATTCATTTTTTATGTGTGATGTATCACTAGACATCTTATATATCTTATATATCAATTTTCTTTCCATATTCATGTGGCAATCTGTCTATTTGATGCTATTGTTGCTTTAAATGTTTCAAAAATTTTTAAAAAATGAATATTTTTGTATTTTTTAAAGTTTGTCAATATATTGCTGATGTTTTGGCGATAAATACGAAACGATGTTTTCTGGACCCCCGGCGATTTTTACGCCGATACGATTTTTGTAACTTTGGATTACAATGCTCTTGTTTGGGATGCTTGTGGTCCCTTATATGAACGAGACCACTAAGCTTACAAGTTGTCCAAAGTCTTTATCGAAGAAGAAGGTGCTCATGAGTGTCTCAGAATGTCCAAATCCACCAAATTTGGGGCAAAGTATCCCCTTGTTTGATCACCAACCTGCAAAAAACAGCAAGGTACTTGTGCCAAAATGCTACAAAACAACTTTAGAAAGTGCCTGCAAAGAGAGGTTAAAGTTGCACAAGAATAGAATAAAAAAATTCTAAGTAAAAGCTATGCTAAACTAACCAAATGAAGCCTAAATATGCAAGGAAAGAGAACCTTTTCTTGATGATATTATTTGCTGTCCTAAAACAGTGAATAATATCAAAAAGGTTGCCCAAATTTAGATTTTAAACACTTTGAAATTTAGATTTTAAACACTTTGAAATGAAACTATCTTTAGCCTATAAAATTGCCTTTTAAAACTAGCTAAAAGATAGAATTAGCAAGCTAGATCAACTTGATAAGTGAGGTTTTATGAAATCAGATCTAAACTACTTGTTTTTAACATGCAAATAAAGAAATCTTCAGATTTAACTTTGAAAATAGCAATCTAACTTTGCATGTTATTGAAAGTAACCCAAAAGAATAAATTGATTTTGAGAAAGAGAGGAAGAGGAAAGCTTGAAATGCTTGGAACTGTTGTTGATTGCAGCTTCATGAGACATTCTCTAGGTCGTTCTCCTCTGGACTGAGTTGAGACGATCTGTGAGAAAGCCCATGTGATGGGTGTGTCATAATCCTCTGGACTGAGTTGAGATGACGTGTGGTCTCTTGGCGTGCTCCTCTGAACTGAGTTGAGACGACTTGAGATGGTCTCCTGTCAGACTCCTATGGACTTAGTTGAGTCAACTTGAGATGGCTCTCCAGATGGTACTCCTATGGACTTAGTTGAGTTAATTTGTTGAGAGTGACATCCATGTGGTTGAGCACAGGTGGATGTGTCCCTAGTGGCTGAGCACTAGAGGATGTGTGGATCCCTTGCTATATATTGTCTGAGAGTAAGATTTGTTGTAACCTTAATTTGTATTATGAAGGGTACAAGTCGGCCCCACCATGTAAAAGATAATTAATATTGTGTAAAGATTAATTATATTATTCAGTTGAACAAGTCAGACCTATTGTGCCAATAGACACATCCTTTTGATGTGCTAGGTCTTGTATAAATAGGAGTAGATCTCGATTGTGGATCTCACTCACACACACTTCATCGTAACATCTCTCAAGCTAAGTGTACGGCTGAATTGCGCACTTCTCTTAGGCGCAAGTTTCTAGGTCATAGAGCACCCTCTTGTGTGCTCTAGGGTTCATGGTGTGGGGGATCTTCTCTTGATTCTATAGCAAAGGATTGTTGGGTTTTTCCCTTGATTGAGAAGGGTTTTCCCAGGATAAACTCTTGTGTTCTTGTGCATAGTTATTCTTCTTGTGATCTTGGTTACTGCGGCACTTGTGTATGGTATTGTTGCATTATTTATGGTTCAAGTCCATGATAAATTGAAATAAACCACATGTGCATGGGCTAAGCATTAAAATTCAACAGGAACCTTGGGCGAATGGAGTCTTCTTGATGGATCAAAGAGGGACTATGTCTTCCCTAAGATCTTTAAAATGAGGCAAGTGCAACCGAGCCCAACCTCCTCTTCAAGTGTGAGAACCTACAAACTTAGAGACTTCTTGCCACACAAATTGTTAAAAGCATGATCCTACCTACAAAGATACTTTAAAAGAGCATGAACATTAACTGAAATGAACATGCAAGGTAAATCTATCAAATGTAAATAAGCAATAAGATTAAAAGCAACCTAGCTCTTCTAATCTTACCCTACTAGGAGACAACTCCTCTTGAAGGGCACAAATTAACAATTATTAGCAAAAGCACAAAAGCAAATTATACCTCACATTCGGCACAATGACATAGATATTCCACACATGAGAATGGTACACCAATGTAGCCTCCAAAGCCTTTTATTCCAATGATGAATGATGATACAATAGCAAAATACAATCAACAAATTCTTCCCAAGCTCCAACTAACTTAGCAATGGGGGAGAAGCTTTCATTTATAGGGAGAAGGGCGCACTTCCCAAGGAGGGAGGGCGCACCACTTGGTAGCAATTGAGGTGCCAAGTGTGAGAGGTGGGGCTGCCACCTCTCTCCAAGCTCCATTTAGTTGACACATGTGAGAGAACAAGAGAGGAGAGGGCGCCGCCTCTCAAGAGGTGGGCAGCCCTCTCTTGGAATGCGCCACCTCTCCTCAAGAGGGGCACACTTCTCTTGGATGACACCTCCAAACTCAAGCAAACACTCTCCCAATTCACCCATGACTCACACATGTGTGCCAACGAGCCTTAGTTAACTCAAAGAAAAGTGAGTTGACTCAAAACATGTCCCCGACATGTTTCCCAAAAAATAGCTTTACTGATTTTGTCTTTTATTGACTTTTTGTGAGTAAAATTAAGTTTAGGTGATTAAAAATCACTAATTTCACTCACAAAGTGGGTACTTAGGTAAAGTGGGTATTCTAAGTGTAAAAACGAATACCCCCAGGGCATATAATGCCTCCTAGTACCACTTTTTTAACTTATGATTTATTTACAATTAATATATCTCATTTTGCGAGAAATTTTGTATTAACTGAAAACATTTAAAAAAAACAAGGGGGAACTTAGCACAATCTCCATATGACTCAAAATTGATGACTAGCATGGTAATATACATTAGACACTAGACTTAGATTTTCCAAGCTAAGGCCTAAGCATCAGTACATACTCCAGCTTTGGAGGAAATGAGTGAAAAAACTCAAAAATTATAACTCACTTAAAATTTAATTCAAGCAAGAAATAATTAATAAGTAAAAAAAACACTCTAGAGTAATGTACTCATGATTAAGTCTTAGGAGGCTAAGTCTTTTACAAATTCATCATGCTAGATTCATCTTATTACAATGCCCCATGGGGAGATGGAAATGTGGTATAGAGAAGAAGAAGAAAAAGTTGGCCATAATGGCCGACTGGACTTCTGAACTCTGATTTTGAACACATTCATGTTCAATCTTTGGTGCCTCAATTGCAAGTCCATCCTAGTGCAACTTGGTGGGTAACAGGCACCAAGCATGCAGTAAAGGGATCTAGGGCAGTGCCATTCCGAATAGAGTTAGGAGGCATGTTGAGAGTGATGGATGTGTTATGGGTGCTAGAACTCAAGAGGAGTGTGCTCTCAGTCTCAGCGATTGAGAAGAAGGGATTTGAGGTAGTGTTCCAGGATGGACAGGCGTTGATCAAGCCTAGAGGATCTAGCTTAGACACAATAGTTCTTCTCGGAGTTAGAGAGAGCAACTTGTATAGGCTAAAGGGCTAGCCTATGCAAGCTATGGCAAGCAACACAGTGGCAGAGAACAAGGAGCAGGTAGCTCCAAAGGTTGAGCAGCTCAGAAGGAATTACCCTTTAGGTTCAAGTGGGAAGAAGTAGCCTTCCAACTCTGTCAAGGAGTCATGATACGAGATGACCATGCAGGATGCTCAAGAGTAGGAGGCTTCTACAAGCATGATCAGAGGGAAGTCTTAAAAGAAGGGTACGAGCGAGATGGCGAGGATAGCTTTCGTTTCAGAGGGAGCAACCAATCGATTGGATTGGAGAGCTGCCATGCAGATCTGATAGCGAAGACACAGCCACCTCCAGGTGGTAGAAGTACCTTCCTTGCTAAGAGGTAGTGTTGATGTTTTCAGTAGCATCGGATAGGTACTTCCGCACGGATTCGTGTCAACACGTGGGAGTCGTCTTCATTGTCTATCTGGATTTAGGGAATTCACCTTAGTTAAGTGAATAATTAAAGTGAATGACCATTTAGAATTAATGGAGATTAATTAAGTTAAATGCCTAATTTTTTGGCATTAGTAACTTAAGTGACTTAAATTAAGTCCTAGCCATTGGATCTAAAACTGAAGGTGAGATTAGATCTCAGCCTTTGATCACTTTGGAGATCTAGGCTTTTGATTAGTAATTGCTTTGGTCAAATCTCAAGATTATAAAAGGCGGCCTAGGTGAGAGGAGGAGACATAGTGATGGTAAACAAAGAATGAGTAAACATTCAGGTGTGCAGGGGAAAGAGCCAAGGAAAGGGTACAAAAGGACAACAAGGGATATAGCAGCCAACTAGCAAGATCGAAGGACTGATCTTGAGGTTTTTAGGGCTTGGCTATTTGTTGATTTGTATTTCCTCTAAAGGGCCATTATCCCAGGACGAGAGCCCTGATTTTATCGCAATAAAATCATCATAGATATGGTTTTCCCACAAGGGTTTTTCTAGGGGTATTTACCTGAGTTCATGTGTGAAAATGTGTTTGGTTTCTGTTTAATGCTTCCACTGAATTTATCGATAATAACCTAGTTGTACTATTATTCAGTAAATCTGTTTTACTCGGAATTAATGGTCAGGTGCTAGGTTAAGAAAAATTAACAATTATGAGATGATCTTTGATGATATTGTTTTGCTACATGATGATCACCCTTTACATGGTAGTTATGCCTCATATATCAGTGGTTGTTTTGCACATGGCATCATGATGTTTTTCTTGGTTGATGGATAATGGTGAGAGCCCCCTAATGTTTGAGATGTCCATGATGATCCTATTATGATACTTGACACACTAGAGAGGGATTTTCATAGTTCTTCATGGTGATATGTTAACCTACTCATGGTTCCACATGTGACTCTATTGCTAGAGCGCTTGGCTTATTTGACATGTTATGACATTGGGATGGCATTTTCTGACATGGACTATCACTCCTAGTAGACTGCTCATGTTTCAATGTAATCTTGACCCTCACAATAGCTCGTTGACTCATTTTTACCTTTTTGAGCTTGTGATGGAGCGTCCTATTACCCCTCATACTATATGAGAGGTAACCATGTGATTCTCATCACATGCTAGATATTTCAACAGAACCACAACCCTTCAGGTGGCATGATATTCCAGTTCAAATTTGATCATGAGCACTTTAGATTGGTCTTCTAAAGCTCATATGCCAGAGATCTTGTTGCATGATGATCTTCCTTGCACATTGGATATGCTCACCTTTGATGATTTCTTGATTATGATAGCATGGTTCAGTTGATTTGGTAGAATGACGATGATATTGTACACATGATGCTCTATTGATGATTATGAGGCCTGATGTATTGCACACTGCCGTATCTTCTCTCTTGCTCATGTAGGTGATAGTGTTTCATGTATTTGTCATGACCGTGGTGAACATAGGTTAAGTCTGATAATGAATCATAACACTCTAAATAGTTATTATTTGACTTGTCATACCATGGTGGATCATAGTCATCCTTTAGATAAGTGTTGTCACTCTTGGGTTGAGTTGTACTACTAGAGGACTAGGAAGGTGTAGTGTGTCCATATTCCAGATCATATTTAACACTTTTAATCTTCCCCATTATTCCATGCACATAATCTGCTTTCTTGCTCATGGTTGTCTTGTCATATGTCATGGCAAGGTTCATACTTAATAGTTCCATGAGGAAAGCCCCATCCTAAGAGTTGTAAGCCCAAGGTTGATGCAGCCAAAACTAAAAAGCCAAATAAGAAAGCTTGAGCTATGTCACATTGCCATGAGACCAATATCCTAAGTCCCATGCTTAACAATGTATATCTAAAGAAAAAGCGACTAATCAAATAAATAAAGAAAAAAGGCAAGAAAAGGGGTAGAAAGAAACAATGCCAAAGAATGGTAACTCCACGCTAAAAGTGCTCCCTCATCTTTAAAGGAACTCATGTGGATGAATATCTTTAACAAACCTTATGTGGTTGTGCAAATCAACTCATGAAGTTACCCACCTTTGTCATATCATTCATCATAACACATGCTCCTTACTTAGTGTCCTAGGAACTGCTTATTGTCTTAGGAGTTGTCACATGTAATAGAGATTGATGTTGTCCCCACCACAGTTAAACTTGGAAAATGGTATATGTTTCCGCCTTATACACACTTAGGCTATCGTGGAAGAAATCTTCAATCCACTTGGTGTGTCCTTGGGGGCAAGTTTCAAATCAAGGTGTTGTCACCTGATCCTCAACTCCTCCGTCTAGGCCAACTCCTAGCGAAGGCAAGGGGGTAGTCCCTAACAAATATACTAAGGCTCTTTTAAACTAAGAAAGCAAAAGAACTACTTCTAGGAGTTTATTGCTTAATAAAACAAAGGCATTCAACACATAACATTCATCATTTGAGATTATCACATAAACCATTTGTCCATAAGCATGCATATATCAAGTAGGATACAAGATCTGCAAGATTAACAAAATTAGTTAGACAATTGCATGAATGAAGTAAATTGTTCACATACATAAAGATAAACCAGTTGTACCAGTGTCTTAAAAGGAGTCGTGGGCAATTGTTGATCGAGTGTTTTATTAAGGTAAATTAAAGGTAGATTAATGAGAGAATATGTGGCCTCTTTAGAGGCTAACGCTTTGTTTGGAAACTTGCGGAGAACTCATTGAAACCCAAGAGGTCTCACCAATAAGTTCACTAAGGGTGTCAAATGTCCAAAACGGGTGGGAAACCAAGTCCCGAGAGGGCCCGCCTTACTTCACAGATTCCCCTTAGGCGTTTTCTCGTGCATTGAGCTAGCAACTTCCAAGATTTCCCTAATTAAACTACAAACAAGGTTTATTGACTTTGCAAGACTGAAAGAGATAAACTTTGTAAATTGCTTGTAACTGAAAAAGAGCTTTGCAAGAAACTAAAAAAAAATAGAACTTGCAAAATTTATTGATAGTGGGAAAATAAGCTCTGAACTAAACATGCATAAAGATTGAAAATATTTTTTAAACATGCATGTGAAATGTGAGTGTTATGTGTGTTAGATTTGCTTATGATTGTATGTGTGTGTAAGATCAAAAGATGAAACTTGCACAGAAAGAAAGTAAAGCCAAACCACGACACACAAATCCCCCTAATGGGGATGGAGACACTGAGCACAAAAGGGCCCGCTTTTATTAAACCTATTACAATGAGAACTAAGTTCTCTTTGAGCTTCTCCTTTTTAGAAAACTGGATCCTTATAAGTTTTGGATCTTAAGAATTACAAGAAACATAAAATAGAAAACTTCTTTGATGAAGTAGGAAACCCCCGGATGCTCTGAAAGCCCTGATTTCGCCAAAATCGACAGAATCTCCCCTTGTGCCTGTTATTTCTGCAAGAAAACAGCAAGCAATTAAATCCCAAAGATGGCCAAAAACACTTTAGAAGTGTCTTTGGTCAACTCAAAAAAATGCAAAAAAATGACTAAGTAAAATTATGCTAAAACTTGTAATTTTTAGAGACTTTTGGGCTGCCTTTTAGGACAGCAAATGAAAGCACTCTGATTTTTTCTAAATAACAGAAATGAAGCTCAAACAATCATGCTCCTTCAAGCCTTTAAATTTTGAAGAAAAGAAACTAGCAATAAAGGAGCTTTTCTTAACTAGATCTAGCTTTAGATAGATGAAAAGAAATGCCTAGATCTAGATACTTTGCAAGCAAAATGAAATTAAGTTAAACTTTGGATTTAAATCTAGTTTCTTATGCTTGCATAAAGGAAGTAACTAAATAACTCTTGGAGAATGTGAGAGGGAGAAAGGAAGAAACTCTTTTTTCCAAGAATTGAAAATAATGGGCTATGGAGTCTTCAATGAAGAGTAGAGGGAGCTTTATTCCTTGATGATCATGGACAAATGAAGGTTGAAACTACAACCATTCAATCCTCCAAGCTTGAAGAACCTGTAAACAAATGTACTTCAACCCTACAAACACTGTTAAGGAAGGTCTCTCCTACATAAAACAGAAACTCAGATATACATGTTAGTTTAACCAAAAAAAAAGACATGCAATATAGAAGTTTGTGAGTTATAAGAAAAGAAATGAGATTAATCTAATCAGATTTACCTCACTCTACTATATGACAGCATACTTTCAAAGCCTTTGCAACAGATGTACAAAAATGAAGCAAAATACAGATTACCTCATAACCATAGCATAAGATTCAAGCATCCACACATAGCATCAACACCGATGGAACTCCAAAGTCTCTTTATTCAATCTTAAAAATGGCAAAATGATACACCCATGGAACTCCAACTAACAAAGGAGAGGGGTCGACCTTGTTTATATAGCAAGAGAGGTGATAACTCCAATGAAGGGATGCGCAAGTCTAAGAGGAGATGCGTGAGGTTAAGGGAGAGATGTGTGTAGTAGAGTGGATATGTGTGGAGTGAAGTGAGGTGGAAGGGTAGTGGAGTAGGGTGAAGGGTGAGTGAAGTGAGGACGAGTGGGGTGAAGTGGAGTGGTGAGGAGTGGAAGTGGAGTGGTGAGGGTGTGTGGCTGCCTTGGGATGTGCGCCACCCCTCCTAAATGAGCCATCTCATCAAGTGGGGTCGAGTCCCTTCTTTGGGATCTCCTCCATGCCTTTCTACTCAAGTGAAGTCGCCTCACTCTCTGCTAAACTCGCCTTGGTCTTCAGTCAACTGGGGACACAAAAAATACATGCTTCTGACATGTTCCCCAGTTTTCCTAAAAAATAGGGATTTAATTAAATTACCCATTTTCCGTATTTTTCGAGTAAATTTCTTTTTTAGTGAAAATAATCACTTTTTTGCCTCGAAATAAGGGAAATAGGGGTTTACATGATACTCTGGACTGGAAAACGACAATAAATATGGCATCTGATGATGTTTGATGCCATATTTTTACAACTTATTGCTTTACAATTAAAAAATTCCATTTTTGCGGGAATTTTACTTTTTCACTAAAACATTAAAAAAAAACCTATCAAACCTAGCCACAACTTCCATTTGACTCAATTAATATGACCTAGTATGAACTCGTATACATTCAGACACTAGGCATTGGTTATACCATGCCAAGGCCTAACCACCAACACATACTCTAGCTTTGGAGTCAGTCCCTTGAGTGAAAAAACTTAGAAATTATTAATCGCCCACAAAGGCAGGCAAAAAAATAATTAACTAGTGAAAAAAAACACTCTAGAGTACATGCTCATACCTAGGTCTTAGGTGGCCAATAGCCTTTTACAATATTTCATACTCAAGTCATTTATTACAATGATGGAAATGCAGAAAAAGGTGGTCTTTTGAAAGACCTGTTGAACTCTGAACTCTGTCATATGAGTACTCCCTGTTCAATCTTTGGCGGCTCATCAGGGAAATCTAGCTTGTGCAAACTAGTGGATAACAGTATAAATTATGAGTTGTTGTGAAAATAGAAGATGACACTTGATATTTCTCCACCAAATGGCACTTGCACTAAGACATGACTAGCCCCACATGGAGGAGGTTGCTTGTTTGGAGAATGCCCTAGATTGGAGGAGAAATGTTTCGCATCCTGGAAAAGGGCATTGAGCCCTAAACAACACAGGGTAGCTTGGATGCTTGCATAGAGGCTTGTAGTTTCCCTGGGTACACCTTAGTTGTGACAGTGTTCATGCTGGAGGGGTGGAC
Organism: Picea mariana; assembly: GCA_032191745.1. Classification (NCBI taxonomy): domain Eukaryota; kingdom Viridiplantae; phylum Streptophyta; class Pinopsida; order Pinales; family Pinaceae; genus Picea; species Picea mariana. Next base: position 36,760 of record JASDQU011246344.1, on the reverse strand, counting down.
CCAGTGGAGTACACGGCTAAGGAAGTTCGTTGGAGTGATTGCAAGCTCTTAGGAGGAATGTTGGACACACCTCATGGAGCACCCTTGCATTTGGAGATTTGTTTGTGGACAACATCACCTTGGAGCTTGACATGTGTACCCTTGGAGTGTAGGGCTCCACATGTGTGAGACTACATGTGTCTTTGTAGGTTGCTTGTAAGGACATGTGCCCAAATATATATTGTTGGCCTCCCTTACCTCTCATATATATATAAAGGAGAAAGTCCTTTCTCATCATCATCATTGTGCTCTCTTATTTGTACTTGTCTTCTTGGAGGAAGTCACTAGGATTCATAAGGAAACCCTAGGAAACGTTATGAAAGGGAAAGAAGATGTCTTTGTTGGCAGCTTGCTCTTGTGAGATACTAGGGCTTACTCTTGTGAAGAAGATGTTGGAGATTATGTTCTTTCTATATTAATTCATCTTTGTTCATCTTGTGTTAGAGATGTGACTAGGAGCGAACTAGTCTTCCTCTCTCTCTTGGATCTTTTTTGTACTTTATCCTCTTGTCTTGAAGACGCTAAGGTTTCTTGGAGCTTCTTGGAGCATTTTGAATACTAGAGTTAGGGTTTCATCTTTTGGAGACATGGAGATTCAGGTTTTAAGATGAAACCCTGGTTTGTACCTGTTGAAGTGAAGAAGAAGAGATATCTTGCCTTGGAGGACATGCTTGTGTGATGCATGCTTGTTGGATCTCCTTGGTGTGAAGTAGGGTTTTCATTGTTTTCCTTAGCTAAGGTTTTGGTGAGCTAGATAATTGTACTAACCTTAGGATAAGGCTAAGGCTATGGTATGTACATGAACTTCATCTTTATGTGTATTGATGAAGCTTCCAGCTGTCCAATACCTGTGTAATTGCAGATTTAATTTTCAGCAATCTATTTCTTCATGGTTTTGTAATTTCCAGCACTAATATGTCTTGCAAATTTGACATAAGTAAAGGCTACAATTGTTAAAGTGATTTAACATTAGTATTGAAGAAGATATGGCAAATTTGTTTTTGTATTTATAGTTGTCATAAATTATTTTCACATCTGTTTTATGCAAGACAAGATTGCCCTAGAGGGCTGAAACTTATTGACACACTTTGGTATCTTTTCTCTTGGATTGCCTTGTTGATTGGGATTGTTAAGAGGTGAAATATTGTCCATTGTTGTTGTTGTTATATTTATATTTATATTTTATCATATCCCTAAGGCTGAAAATTCATGGGGTTAAGATCCAGGAAACCTCTAGGGTGAAGTGAAATTTCAGACTGGCATTAATTGTCCATTTTCCGTAAATTTCTGCATGGTATCAGATCTTTTGTGGCTGAGATCACTCTAGGTGTAAGAGGGAGTTGGTATTTCAGCTGTGGTGTACTCAAGAGGGGTACTTGACCTTGTTTAGGTTGTTGGATGTGATATCCTAGATTGCTTAAGAAAAGCACTTGAACCCTAGCAAGGTTTTTTCCTACTTCATATATTGTTGACTTGTGCACTTGAGGACTTGTTCAAGACGTGTGAGGTGACTCTCAATCTTAGCGAGTGTGACAGGTTGGATGGAGATTCCAATTTCATTCCATGGAAGCTCAAGCTTCAGTTACTCATTGAGGAAGCTGATCTTTGGGAGCATGTTGTGAAAGGCATTCCAAAACCTATTGATCCAGCACAGTTGACCACTCATTGGAAGAAGGAAGCAAAGGTTAAAAGAATTATTGATTCTGTGAGGGATCATTTCATCTCTCACATTGCAAAGAAGAAAGGTAAAAACATGTTTGAAGCTTTGGTTGAGATTTTTCAAAATCCCTATGCTTCTCAATAAATACTCTTGCAAAACGAGCTTTCATTTGTTCGTATGAGAAAGACAAATATTGTGGTGAGCTACTTGACCGGGATCACTAAGTTGAGAGATCAATTGGCCACCATTGGAACAAAGGTGGAGGACCAAGAGTTGGTGTCCATTGCTTTGAATGGACTTGTTCCTTCCTAGATGACTCTTGTTGAAGGCGTCTGTGCTCGAGAGACCTTGCCAAAGTTTCCAAATCTTTGGGTTGATCTTGTGCAAAAAGAAATCAACTTGCGGTCTTGTTCAAAGCAACAAGGGCAAGTAGATGCGATTTGTTTTGCTAGGAAGACAAAGCAGGGTAGTAAGAAAGGCTACAAGAAGGAAAGTTTAGATACAAGAAAGGACATGATTAAAGTGGTATGTTTCTGATTGTTAACTTTCGAGCTTACTTCGAAAGTGTTTACACCATGCTTAGGGTGCTTCATGAGATTTGGGGTACATGGTGTATGTTTAATCCCTGGATGGTCTAATATGGATTGGCACATGAGAGATAGTCCCTGATGGATTTGCATATTTGAAATAGCTTGCTCACTGAATTTTTGACCTCAGATGGTTGTGTTGAGTTTTGTGTACCTTGGGAAGTGGTCCCCTTGTGTTTGTGAGTCTTTAAACACGAGGGAAATATTTGACCCTTGTAACTTTACTTTATGATCTAATTTCACGAAATTTGTCACTTAAGTCATAAAGTGAGAATTAATTCACAAAGTGGATGAATTAATAGACATAAACCAAACCATGGAAACTTGAGTAAAGTGGGTTTCTAAGTGACATTTAAGAGATGAGATCTCACCCTTTGATTAGACTTGGCTAAACTGATCTTTTAGGTTTGGACTAAGGAAGGCTAAAGGGGGTGCATAGGGCAAATGAGAGGCTCATTGTTCACTTGTGTTGTAGAGTGAAGGAGAGAAGGGAGGCGCACCATTGAGAGAGGGAAGCCATTGTTGAGAGGGCAAAAGCTTGAGGAGGCACTTTGGTGAGATGCTAGGGCGCTCAAACTTGGGTTTCTTATTGTGTGGGGCGTGTGCTAGAGGAGGGCACAACCATTTCTTGTGGGGGCGCATTTAGCTATAGAGGCGCATTTGTGGAGGGGGCACTTCAGGTTTGTTAAGGGCACACTTATAGGTGAGGCTTTTGCTTGTGGTGTGTGGTGGATTCAAGAGGGGCGCTTCATCTACGTAGGAGGGCGCAAGGATCCATTTATCAGGCAAAAATTTCATTAAGGGCGCAAGCAATCTCTAGCAAGCACAAAGAGGTAAGGGCGCACAAGTCTAAAAGGGGCGCCATTATTCAGGAACTCCAAAACAATCTGAGAAGGATTGTTATTGTAGCAGGCTCAATTGTTATATTTTCTCTATGTAGCAGTTTGCTTTGAGATCTCTATATATACATCTATCTCCAAACTGGTTTTCCCCATGGGGGTTTTTCCAAGGTCATGTTGACCAAAAACCCATGTGTTCATTTGTCATGTATGCTTAGTTATTATCAGTTGTAAAGTAGTTAAAGATCTAAGAGGGTACATGTTTTAAGGTTATGCATGTGCTATAATCATTCAGCCTAAACTAACAATCAAACACTTGCAAGAGCACCCTTAAAAGAGCATGCAATCATCAGTCTAAAGGTAGATTTGAGAAGGAGAAAAATCAGAACTGCTTGCTGTCCTAAAACAGCAGCAAGAACAGTTTGGAACCTTGAACTTAGAGCCCAACAAGAGGTCATATGACAGATCTGTTGGGCAGCTTTTAGTACCTCAGAAATTTTCATGGTATCAGAGCCAAAGGGCCAAGTGTTGGCTGATTTCTTCGAGCATATAGTGGGCAGAACTTTTGGACAGTTTTGGACAGCCTCTTTTCACACTTGTGTGTTGAGTGTTGAGGCTGTTTTCTTTTTCAGAGTTTAGCATCAGTTTGGGCTTCAGTGGGCAGTCATGTCGGTGACACAGATCAGTTTAGCAACTGGTCCCCTTGGAAGACCAGAATTGTGTTTGTCTTGGAGGATCTTAAACTATGGGATATAGTTAAGACTCCAATGGTTCTTCCTCCTGTTACTGCTCCCTTGTTGGTAGCAGAGTTCAGGAAGAGGAACACCAAGGCAAAGAGAACTATCTATGATACGATGAGAGACCGTGTCATACCTCATTTGACTGGTAAGGAGCTTTCTTTTGAGATGTGGGTCTCAATATGCAAACTCTACCAAAGTCTTAATCAGAACCGGAAGATGGTTCTTCAAGAGAAGCTTAGGAGCATTAAGATGCTCAAGTCAGAGTCGGTTACCTCAAACCTCGGCATATTTACTCAGACTCGTGATGAGTTGGTGGCAGTTGGTGAGATAGTGGATACCATGGTTTTGGTGAGGACAGCCTTAAATGGATTCTCCAAACCTTGGGAGACTTTTGTGTGAGGCATTGTGGCCAGGAAGGCTATGCCCAGTTGGGAGAGACTATGGGATGACTTCGTGCAGGAGGAGCTGAGATTTAGCTCTGGATCTACTAGCCAGTAGCATGTTGGAGAGGGTCAGGAGGATCTTGCTCTTTACACAAAGGACAAGAAGAAGACCGGTCAGGTTGTGAGACAGGGCCCCAAGGGAGGGGCCAAGCCACAGCAGAGTGGTAGTGGGAAGAAGAGAGATATGAGCAACGTGAAATGCTTTGCTTCTAATAGGATGGGACACTATGATGGACAGTGTCCCAACAAGCAGAAGAAGAGGTCGGGTGGTACAGCGACTATAGCAGATGAGGAGGAGTTCACTGCTTAGTTTGAGAGGGAGTGTGCCATCATTGTTTGTTGTGCGTCAGTTGAGACACCATCCAGCATCTGGTATATAGACAGTGGAGCTTCGAGCCATATGATGGGTGTGAGAGAGCACTTCATTGATCTCAGAGATCATGAGATCAAGATGGAGATTGACACCATTGTCAGGGTTGTTGGGCGTGGCACAGTGACATTTTAGAGGGATACTATGCCACCCATATCGTTAACGGATGTGTTGTTTGTCCCTCGGCTAAAGAAGAATCTTTTCTCAGTTTCCACCCTACAGGACAGGGGTCTTGAGGTGTCCTTCAGAGGGACAGAGGTCCTCATACACCCTAAGGGGTCCAGTATCACTTGTGGGAAGGTTATTGGAGTGAGGGATGGGAAACTGTATAGATTGCTTTTTCATCCACTACATGCCTTGGCAGCGAGTAGCGACAGCAGCAGTCAGTTGTGTGAGCTATGGCATCGGAGGATGGCTCATCTACATCATGGAGCTCTTGGAGCGCTGAGAGAGATTGTGATAGGACTCCAGTTCAGCATAGAGCATCAGGGTGTGTGTAGAGGGTGTGCACTTGGTAAGTTTACCAAGATTGTTTTTCCCAGCAGTGATAGCAAATCAGTTGGGATACTAGATTTGATACACATAGATGTGTGTGGACCTATGTCACGAGTGTCCTTGAGTGGTTGCAAGTATTATCTCACTTTCATGGATGACCACTCCAAGAAGACCTGGATCTATTTCTTGAAGGCCAAGAGTGAGGTCTTCACGAGGTTCCAAGAATTCAAAGCTCTTGTGGAGAACCAGACATGAAAGAAGATCAAGGTCTTATAGTCAAACAATGGAGGCG